>JARLTB010000400.1:2500-88207 GCA_030141615.1 Unio pictorum
ACCCTTAAAATAACTGTTTTGTACTTAATTTAAAATTTAACGTTTTCTATTCTCAGCAGCTGGAGATTATTGGCTGCTCAATTTCTTCAAACTCAGATGTGATTGATGTCTGTATAATGTGTATATTATATAAAATGCTTTCACTAAGAAAACAGTTTGCCATTACTAGTATGCTTGTTACTCTTTTTTTAATGGATCTTTTTTTTCTTCAGAAAGTTTATTTCCTTCGTCGATTCTGATTGGAGGATAATGTAATGTATCTATACAGTAATTGGTTTAATAAGCAAATACAATTTCGATGAACACATTACAATGATATAATACAATTACTTCATTTCTTAGCTTTTGCTCTTGATGAATATCAAGAAAATTAAATCCACCGCAAAAATAACTTTGCTGATTTGGTTTTCAAAGCAAAACAGTGTGACCCCAGAACAAGTGCATTCTCACAATTGTCATGGTCGCTAGTCACGGGCGAGAATGTATTACTCTATTGTCAACGTTTCTGCGTCCGATGACTTTTATCGCTTTTCATGTTATAGTGCCTGTACACAGTAAAATCCACAATCAACCAACCAATTGCTTCTCATGAATACGCAAAAACCTCCATAACTAATTATTTTGCGAGTCCGAGTACATTTTTCTTATTAGGTTGACCCAACATGACCTTTCACATTGATTTTGAATGAGCCAATGGTCTTTTCTCTTCCAAACACAGTCACTTATTAGTCAATAAGTGGTCACAACGTTGAGATAAAAGAGCTTGCCTCATTCGCTCGTTGATGACGTACATTTTTTTGTCTTTTGCATTTTCATGAAAAAGAATGAATTCTTATCACAGGCAGTAAGGGTGACAAGAGACTGCGACAATGCAAAACTTAATATTACCTTAGTTTCATCCCACCAAGTAATGTTATTATCGTATATGAATTCCTTTAAATAAAGAAGGGAAGGATATATATATATATATATATATATATATATATATATATATATATATATATATATATATATATATATATATATATATATATATATATAATAAAACTAGAAAATATCTTTATTTTCTTCACACAAGATTTGTATTGATACTTTAATATTATACCGAATTTTAAAAAAAAATGAACACATACAATGGAAATGGACGATATATTTTTTATTAACAAAACTGATTTATAAATATATTACTATTGGATCCCATACGACTACAACTAGAAATTTTACGACCCAGATTACACAATACACTGTCCATCAGCTGTCATCATTCCTTCATCTGTCTAATTTCATCATGTGTATGCATATCACCTGTCTTGGCTATTTTCACAACTCCTGATCGTTAGTTATATATTTATGTTTATAATGGAGACGAATTATTGACTTTTATCAACTTTGTCGTTACATTGAAGGTGCATGATCTTTCGAACAGGACCTTTACTTTATTTTTCATTTTTAGCATAATAAAATTTACCAGCATCGTTGGGGGGGGGGGGGCAAATTTAAATGATTATAAACGGCAAATCTACACGGACGCTCTTATCGGATGAGTTCTACGTTTCCATAATTCAAATCTGAAAGACATTTCAAAATTCATATTATTATTATTATTATTATTATTATTATTATTATTATTATTATTATTATTATTATTATTATTATTATTATTGTTATTGTTGTTTTTAACTCTGTATATACTCACTCATAAGCCAAGTCCAACTGCAAACGGCATAAACCCTAATCTGCCGTTGTATTATGCAAAGCCATATATGGGCCTGCGCAGTTTGCAGCTGAATTCTACTTATGAGTGAGTATGTACGGTAAATTAACTAAAGAACAATGCAACACTAATATGTGGCTAATGCATAAAATATTTCGTTTATGAAACGTTTTTACTCAATAAATAATTCATTCATTTATACAGCAATCATTTTACGTAAATTTATTTATTTACTAAACTTGATTGTTTAAATGAATTTATTTTGTTTATCGTTTATAGTTTAATTAAATTATTAAAAGTGACATTGTCATCATCTTTATGATAATAATAATAATAATAATAATAATAATAATAATAATAATAATAATAATAATAATAATAATAATAATAATAAATAGTGGTCGTAGTAGTAGTTACATTTTCATGATATATGTATCATTTATTTATGATCCCAAAGTGTATGTGCTATTTCTATTAATTGCGATTAGACCGCAAGATCATGGTGAATAAAGATAGGACATAATTATCAGTGATATATATATCTGGTCGAGAAGTACAAACTATGAAATGTTCAAGTTAGAGACAAGATAGATGTGTTCACAAAGATTATATCTAAAACAGTTTATTGAGATGACGTATTGGGGGGGGAGACGAATTTGCAATTTTGATAATAGATATCTGCACTACTTTTGGATTTTAAAATAGTGTGGCAATTTTTTAAGACGTTTAATATAAATATTCAAAGATTTACCTATTAAGAAATACACTGTCTAATGATGGATGAAGTCATAACAATATCGCGTGATGTCTTACTTTAAATGTAGACGTCTGCTCGTTTCAGAAATATCCAATCGATTCAGCATAAACTACCAAACTATCGAAATATGGTTCCAAAATCAGAATCATGAAGAAAATAAGACTTTAACGTTATTACCTTGCTAAATCACTATCTAAACTGAGATTATCTCTTGACTCCCAGACAACTCAAAATAAAAATTCAAGAAATTAGATGTGAGTAGTGATATCAATTTGTGTGATACAGATTTTGTTGGAAGGGATAGAAATTCTGAGAGTTCTATAAGTTAGAAGTCAATCAAGAAACGTGACAAAATGTACATATTATAGTCACAGAGTAAAAAATGAGTGCTCAAAATATATTTTCAAACGTTGACACATCTGGGCAGTAATAAATTTATCTTTCTAGACAACATGGCTTATATTAAAATTTGTTACAGATAAGAAACGTACTGATAGAAATTGTGAATAAGTTTAAAGTTGTAGTAATGGCAAAGTGCGTTGAAAGTGAGGCCGTATTATCTAATAGGATCTTACAAAGACCTTACTCTGGGCCTGACCCGGAAAATAATTTTAAAATTCCTAATCACAGTGCGATGTTTAAAATAGGTTAACAGTAGATATTCTGCAATAAGAGAAAGAAAATTATTGAACGGTATTGACTGCTAAAAATCGACATTTTTGTTCTGGCAATGTTAGTCTCTCGCATCAACATAATGTTTGTAACGTGTCCCTTTAAAACAGAAACATTGGGTTCATTAGAAAGAGGTATCTTGTGTTAAAAGAATAATGCCATCTCTGAAAGATTTAGTACCATCATTTTACCTTGAAGAAACAATGGAAAAATCACTTTTGTTCTATGATATACATTTCGTAGGTTCACAGAACACAAACTATAATAAATGTCGCATATAAAGAAAGTTTATCGAAAATAGGGAATATGTTAATAACGAGCTTTACATGTATCTGATAACTGCAGACATATTGTACACCTGAGATAAATGGACCCATGCAATACATCTTTGAAACCTGCAGCCATATAGTTCACCCAAGATAACTGCATCCATGTAGCACACCTGAGATAACATATAGTACATCTGAGATAAAAGCAGACGTTTAGTACACCTGATATAGTAGCAGCCCGGTACTTCACCTTAGAAAATAGTTGCCATATAGTACAACTGAGATAATTGCAGCATTGTAGTACATCTGAGATAACTTGCAGTACGTGTGAGATAATTGCACCCATGTTATACACCTAAGACAACTGCATCCATGAAGAACACCTGATATATTCCATCCATGCAGTACATTTGTGATAAATGCAGTCTTGAAGTGCACCTAAATAACTGCATCCATGCAGTACACCTTTGATAACTTATAGTGCACCTGAGAGGATTGCAACCATGTAATACACCTGAGAAAATTGCAGCCACATAGTACACCTGTGATAATTGCAACCATGTAGCACACCTGTGCTAACTGCAGCAATGAAAAAGGCCTACGATGAATGAAACCATGTAATATACCGTTGATAACTGCGGACATATATATAATACACCTTTGATACCTTGTATGTCAGTCCTTTGATTTCTAATACATATCTAAAAATGATTAGAATTGATGTAAGAATTAAAAACATATTTATCAATAATGGTCATAAGTGATGTACTAAACACATGTGAATGAACAGTGGCAATAAAAATGCTTAAATTATATATATCTATATATATATATATATATATATATATATATATATATATATATATATATATATATATATATATATATATAAATACAATTATAGTTTCTGCTATGGCATTGTGGTTGTAAATTATGCTAAATATATAAATGTACATTTAATTTTTGTTTTCACACTAGTAGACTGGGTTCGCCGTTTGGAAGCACATCATAAACGTATTATATAACAAATTTTGAACCCTTTTAACAATCTTCAAACGAAAGACAAAATTAACTTTTTCTTACAGTTGCTTGTTGGCAATTCCAATGTTGTAAAAGCACTACTGGTACTTGTAGTAAAAGTAACAGATAAAGTCACGAAGGACAAAACTTGGATCTTATCTTATTAAGGATGGAAAAATCCGGAGTAAATACATAATTTGGCTCTGATTTTATCTACCCATACTGACTGACTAAGCACGCCTATCTTGATGAATAAAATACACGGTGGATGCCATTACATTAATGTAAATATATTTGATGAAGAATAACTCTAATTATCATGAGAAATACTTTGGAATGCTGGCACCAACGTTAAGTTGATACAATTTGTCCACCAATTACTTGTCTAAAAACCATCTTTTTAATTAAATAGAAACGTATTTCATTCATTACGGAATCGATCATGTGTCATACAGGCATGGACTGGTCGGGCTCATTTGTCTCGAGAACATAGCTATCCCATCTTAATTATGTAACTCGGATGGCTTTTCATTGCGGGACTAATGAAGAACGGGATGTCTTTATTGGAATGTCATATTTATGAAATGACAATCATCAGGAAGAAAAACGGGAATCAGTCTGGATTAATTTTTCTTCTGTGAGAAAGCGTTAGGACTTGATTGCCAATTCTTCGACGTCAAATGAGAATTATCTTTAGCTGCTCCCAGTCCTGGCCTCCGTTATAACAAATAACTTCCAGTGTCCCTTTGCAGATACGACATTGAGATATTGCTAATTCTGCAGGCACAGATATTGTTTATTTCTTTGTCAATACGCCGCCATTTATAAATTTTCTTTATGATAAACGAGTCTTGTGCGATAGAAAGAGTATTGACCAATTTGTATTAAAATACAGCATGTGAATCTCATCAGCAGGAATTTATTCGTTAGATACTACGAGATTTATCACTATGTACCAGATCTTTTAGCCTGGACTGTCTGCGTCAAAAATGTATTAAGTTTGTTACATTTTCAAGGTGCAAACGCTACTGAGAACACGTTCTCTTTCATTCTTGCTCCCTTTATCTCCATTCGTATGCTTGAATTTCTTGCTCACAGAGTTACATGAAAAAAATGAAAAGTTTACAATCGGTCATAGATACTGCTTACAAATACAAGTATATCTTTTTTATTGCATCTGTTCTCTGACCACTCAGATAAATATGGGTCATTTTCAAATAAAGATTGATAGAGTTATAAATAATAATTAAAAAAAACACAACAAAAACCAAATACAGTCATAGCAGCCGACTTCTCGGAGTGACAATTAGAAGAACCCATCTGCAAACAGCGAAAACACAGACCTGACAAGAGAATGGCCCGGCAGATTTGATAATAATTTCGAAAATAAAGGTTAAACGCAACAAACTCCTCATTCGAAAGTACCATCCAGATTATATATATAACAATTCAAATGTTTGGTTTTAGAAAGATTTCCCAAACGGTCTTCATTAATGAATAAAGATCCCTCAGATTTATCCAGCATAGGAAGTTTTGGACAGATAAGCTGATCTGGTCTGCTGCAGCGGAAGAGGACGTGTGAGCAGCGACAATCGTCTATTGAACACGAAGAGACACAATATGAAAACGTCTGACGACTCAAATAAATGGTCGTAAAACACTATATCTTTTTATTTGTTTTTTGAATGTATTACTAGCAAGTTTAAATTTAGAAAATGGTAGAAAAAATAGTTAAATTGTGTACTACGTAAACTCTAATATTCTAATATTCTTAAACCTATTTTATTTCTCAAGAGAAGAGATAAATGGATTTCTTTTGTGAAAAGAATGTTACCTCATCAAGTAGTGTATGCCTTATTATTTTGCTTGACGATGCTACAGTACTAATGATTATCGTGTCTTTGATGTTTTTTTTTAGTATTATCATATTGTCTTATGAGGTAAACATCACAACAAATTTTGTAATTAATAATTGGTCTGGACATGTAATCTATGTTTTTATTAACTGGTCTTTGATCTGTTTGTAAATTTGAGCTATTAGTTTCAATTCCGATTTTATTTACTAATAAAAATATGATAAAGGCGATCTACAGTGTGGGGTGAGGAAATATATAGCGTATATACTAACTTATAAGACGAATCCAACAACAAATAGTAAAGGCGCATAATTCGCCGGCAGATCCGGTTCTGTGAAATTTGTTAGGAGTAAGAAGTAGAATAAAAATTAAGATCCTAATCTACACATGCATTATGATACCTCAGCTGAAAATATTTACTGTTTTCAATTGGACTCGACGTATAAACGACTACATACGGTATATAACCTCTTAAATTTACACATCAAGACGAGTTTTCAAAGAGTTTTTCGTTCTTATTTTCTCAGATGTATGAAATTTAAACGTGCCGAAGCTAGCGACATTACTCTTTTGACAAATCGTAATGTTTAAATAAGCAGACGAGCATCAGAAAAAGCGAACAACAAAAAAACTTTCTAGGAGTCTTTTTAAATTAAAAAAAAACAACTAAATCTTCTTACGAAAATGAAAATACACGTATAAGGTCAATAGCCGAAGCCTCTAACTGAACGAGAGTTTCTCTAATTGGGTCAGTTTATAATTTACCGTATTTTTGTCTTTGTGTTTTTCAACAAGTATGCAGTCGAGTTTACCTTTTGACACTTGTTTGTGGTCCGCTCTCTTTGCTGCTGTGAGTTGGATCAGTCTCTCAGCCAAAGATTTGATCAAGACCTATACGATATCGTATTCGGGGATCGTGTACATTTATTGTTATAAATCCGCGTGGGGATGAATGTGCTTGCGAAAAGAATTTTTAAAAAAAATAATTATATCTATCTCTCCGCTGCACCCAAGTCGGATGAATATTTCGCAGTGTATGTTTATCAACTCCATTAAATAGGTCCTACTAAACACCGCAAAGTCAGACTTTGTTTTATTAAATGTACGAATGTACCAATTTTACTTTCAAACAACATTAAATCACGCTTTTTAAATATTTAAATCTCAAAACAAAGTTAATACAGTATAATATATAGGAATATGTACAAATAAAACAAAAACAAACAGACTTTGCCTGCCTTTGTCTGACTTTGTCTGCCTTTGTCTGACTTTGCGGTGTTTAGTAGGACCCCCATTAAATACAGATAAAATATTATAGTTATCTCTGATCACTTTATGTATTTGTCTATATCGCTGGGTAACAAAAATCACGTCTGTGCTTTTATGCCTGCTGCCAGAAACTAGTTTTCCCGTATTTGATTGTTTATCCAGCAGATGGAACATAAACAACTAAATTGTTAATAAATCCATCAAGTTCATCAACACTCGGCGCTTCGTCAATATTGGTAATGATACTAATAATATCAGCACCTTCTTCAATGAATAATTTTGCGTTTTCATTAAAAAAAAATTAAGCACATCGTTGCATCTCTGATCATCAACTGACGGAGCTACTAAATATAATGTACCCCACTAGAGCCATCTCGTTATTAAATTAAGCAGCAATTGTCTTTTACCAGACTCAGGTGGACTTATGACAACTGCTCTGATATAATTCGGTTGCGCTGGATGATGTTTGACTGGTTCTTGCTTTTGTCTCGTTAAGAAATCAATGACATCCATTTTATACAAATAGAATAAATAATATGGCTCTGTACTGCGTAACATGTAGAGCACCCTCCAGTCTTATAGATGTAGTAACAACAATAATAAAAAAAATAAAAGCGTGCACTTACAGGCAAGTGTGTGAAATGTGGTACAAAAATATAAATTTGTCTCCGTGACAATAATATAGGTGGTAATATAGCTACTTCATTTAGAAATGACAAGGAAATCCATGGGCTAAATACCCAGGAGAAAAAAAATCTTCCAGGATATAATTTATGTGGTCTTGGAACCAGAGTTGATATCCGACTCGACAAACGAGATCAACCAAGACGTGGTGAATTTTCGATAAATGAAATTGATAAAGCGTGTCATATTCATGATGCAGCTTATAAAATAATGACCTACAATAAAGTCATATTTCAGATGTGAAATTAATTCATAAAATTCTAAATAAAAGATCTTCCAGAGAATCATTAGCTGATTAGTTACTAATATCCTCGATGAAAGGTAAACTAGCGATAGTGGCTGGTAATTATTCAACCGTTTATTATTATTATTATTATTATTATTATTATTATTATTATTATTATTATTATTATAATGGAATCGATGTATTAAAGCATAAGAGGGACTTGGAAAGGTAGAGCAGCGATTAGTAAACTCGCTGATTCTGCAAATGTTATACGAATTATTGCTGCAGACTGGTTAGCACGACCGGCAATATGGCAATATGGCAATATGGCAAATTTATTTACCACCACCAAAATGAATCGAGGACGCACATTTTTATATCAGCGTTCTAAATGAGGTTCATCGTTCGGATATATTACTTTTACCACACGATGCTATTAAATTTGGAAGACGGCAGTACGTATACAAATACCAAGACTACTATTAATTCTATCTACGGTAAATTTTCTTTGATTATTAAGAATGTTGCTCTACAACATTACTGTGTTACAGCTCGCACAATGATTATTATGCTGTTGTTTTAATATCATAATAAATTCAGCGTCAAGATCAAAGTCGCGTTTATTTTCTATCACATTGTTTATTACTAATTTGTTAATGTGTCAATATCATTGCTGATAACTTCGTTATTGGGGCCAGTAGTTTCTGTAAAATTTATAACAATCCTCCGCAGCTGAGATATTCAACTGATTCGAGTCACTGCGACATAAACTAAGTTTGACCATTCGATACGATCATCAACGATCCAAGTATCAGAGATGTTTAATCCCTGTGATGAATTGATCGTTATTGCGTATCCTAACATCCACGGAGATTTTTCAATTTTCAGAGTATCCTCAACAACAATGACATCATCTAAAACAATATCATTTAACACAAGACTATTTTTCGTCCTAAACTCTGTCAAGGGTCCTGTTAATGTCAATATTCTGTCGTCGCGTATCTGCTGGTCGATAACACAACGATACAGGTATTTCTGAAAACTTCTCTTTTTGTAACTGAAATAATTTCTGCTGAATGTAATATGAACCATCTTTCTACTTGTAAGTATTAAGCTGCTTGGTATCCATCTGTCTCAAACATAATTTATAGGAGTATCTGCAAGTACCGCACACTGAAATTCGTTCGGTTGCAGTCTGAATAGTTTCTTAAACTCGTTCAATTCCGGAACGCTCTATGATCATCAGTTATCTCCTCATAATAATTTACAAACATTATTAACCATTTCGTGCGGTGACAATCCTACAAAAGGTCCTGGTTCACAATGATCTCCACACATGACCACATATGTATTCTTCAACAAAAAGCAATCCAGAAATATTGTTTCAATATATGTTTTAGATATTGTGCATATATCATCCCAAATAATAATCCTTGGAATATATTTCTCGCCTCTTCGATCACGAGTCCATTTAACAATTCGATCTTTGTGAAAATATTGATACGGCATTAGTACACGCATGCGCATGATGATCAATAATTTAAATCGAAGCTCCTTTCGATCTATATTTTCGATCTATACAAAATCTCACCCGTTATCGTTTTTATTATTGCAAGAAATTTTAGTGTCTTTCCTAATTCAGCAACGTATGTGAATGACGCTCCGGTATCTTTAACTATTTCTGCCCACGATTTTATCTTTTTTTGTCTTACATCCGTTAAACCGCTTCCACGTATCGCAGTTTTGAAATGTTCAGTTACTCGTTCGGTTATACAATTAATTTTTTTTTAATTCTAACGGCGCTATATCATCAAGGCTGAGATTATCATTCAGCTGATATATATTTTTTTTAAAAACCGCGGTTACAGGATACGCTCGCGTATAATACGGTTTGTCAATACCAGTCAATATTCCTGGTTTGGAAAATTTGCTCAATATAGCCATTTTTTGCATTAGCAAGGACAGTGTCATATTTTTCGAGGATAATCGAAGTAATATTGTCTGTTTCGGCTAATACGATTAAAAAAGATCGAGAATATATCGTTGGTCGTCGAGATATGAATAATCGCTGCTTCTCGTTGGTCGTTCATTGTAGCATTGATAACATGGTCAATATAGTTGCCCAAATATACCAACACCAAAACCTTTATATACTTTTCTATCAATATGCCTCGTCTGATATCCTGGAGGATGCATATAGTGTTGTTCATTTGTGAGAAACTCACTTAACTTTGATCTAGAATCGCCTGGTAATTTGGTGGTATTTCTGTCCATCCTGAAACTGATGGAATCGACGACTGATTAATATCAACAACGTAATCTGGTAAATTTATTTCTACAAGGCTGGTAATGTTGGTTCGTGAACCGTTATATAAATGTTTTATTACTTTGTTGTAATAGATTTAATTTTGCGATGAAATTCGCGTGTATTTCTTCCATTTGATAAATGCCTGTCGGAATAGAAACAATTTTCCAATCATGGGTTCCAGCTGGTTTGTTTTTATTTGCAAATACCAAAGTTTTATTCGCCCGAAATCCACCGTAATTTCAATTACTGTACATGCAGTTGGAAAGTTGACCCTAAATTCAGTATTGGTCGAGCTTCCTGATAGCATCATTGTTTTCAACGGTGTTTTGTATTCACGACGATATGTTGCAGTAGTATTAGTTTTATTTTCTAATTCAAATGTAGTCATTGCTTCGCCGTAAATCTTAATCATTTCTGCAACATCACTGTCTGATATTATTCCTTCATTAAGGCCAGGTAAAATCAATGAGGATAATTTGGAGTATGCTAGAATCGCTTCACACAGTTTTACAGTGTGCTCATATTATTTATTTTCGCTACATGTAGATACTTTTGGCAGTGATATTCAGAACATCGGTAATTATTGTTGCAGCTGAAACACAAATTGTTACAACTACTGGTGCCAGCACTAACGATGCTATTGTTGATAACAATACACCTGTTCCAGCGATAACAGCGTCGTTTTGATCTAGTAGTTTAACATAGATCCAGAAGATTTTATTAGTGGATAACGCGATGGTATTGTGGTGGATATTGTAAGTACTGCAGCACCTAGTACCGACACCCTATGTATACCGGTAACCTCAGCGCGATGCTTAATACATTTATTAGGCGGTGACCACAATACTTATCCAGAATACACCTTATATACTATGTTTCAGTGATCTTTTTATGTCAAAGAGTTTAATGTTGATAACAGTTGGACTTCCAAGACCTCGTTAATGTTTCTGTTTACGTTTCTACGAAAAATCAAGAACGTGTTTATGTGAGCTGTATAATCATATCTAAGATTGATTACTTCATTTTTGACTGCTGTTAATAATGAATTCATCATTCTATCATCGACATATTTTTTCGTTGTAGCGTTATTGTTTGATTCTGGTTCTCCAATACCTGTAATTTTATTATTAGTTGTAATGACAGGACCAGTCATTGTATCAGCAGATTTTTGTACTCGATTACGAATATTATCCGATGTCGTTGACATAACTACACCTGGTTTAATTTTTCCATTACTATCAAATACGACAATGCTGGTTTCAGTTACTCCATTAACTCTGACGATAATATATTTTAATGAAAGATTGCTCGTTTTTCCTTGCTTATCTTGAAATACAACCACTTCGTTTGGATCCACATTTGGAAGATTTGGTAATTCGGATATTTCATCCCGAATGATTTTTTTTACATTTCCATTTGATATTCCGTCAGTTTTTGTTTAGAGGAAGAATTTCCGTAAATATTTACCATTATACTAGTACTTTAAAGATCTGTTTAAAACAATAGTAGTTACTTGTATCAAGACGACTTATGAGGTGGTTTGGTTGATTTTGGTACAGTGCCTAGTACAGCAATTGCTTCACGGCCGCATATTGGCGGATCAGATATTGTCTGTGTTGGTAATGTTGAATACGAGATTGAAATGAAGTTTGTGTATAACATACATTCTTTAGGCGGTTGAAGTCCGTACGAATCAAAATAAACAGATCCACGTGGATCAATTGCGTATGCAACCCAGTGAGTACCTGGACTAGAACTATTATTGAGATAAATGATACCAGTTTCAACTTAATTTTGCTAGTTATGTAATTAATCATGCATAAAACACATCTAAAGGTTGTTATTTTTAATTTTAAGCAGCAGTAGTTGAATCAAAATTAGAATTTTGGAAGAATATATTTTGTATCTAACGAGGTATTGTGAGGCCGACAATCTTAGACGACCCGCTTAAGGCATATTGGTCACTTTTGGATGTCCTTCTGGTTTTTGTTGACAGCTTTCCTCATATACAATTTTTTACCTGTTCCTTTCCTAGTGACATTCTGGAAGCGATTCTGACAGGACCTAACGCAGCGACAGCTAGTGTAGCTGCGGATATTAAATATGGTATAGCTACAAAAAGCAAAAATGTACCACCTGTTTTTATTGAATCTTTAATAGAACTCGAAGATCGAGTTGAACCTATTTCTTTTCATTCTTAAGCTTTGTTAAATTGTTTAAGCTGAGTTTTGGTTAATGATAATTTGTTTGAACCACCACTACCAATTTGATCTTTCTTAATGTTATTTTTGTTCCACATTGACTTGCAAGATTTGATTGCAAGATTTTTGCTCGAAAAGGAGTCAATACAGTATCTGTATTTTGATAACGTCACATAAATGCCATCAAACAATGATATGTATGTGCTTATGATTTTGTTCAAAATTAAGTAAAATATCTTCAGATGGTTTTTGATGTTCGTTTATCCTTAAATAAACTCGAGAAACACCGTGTTTGTTAAATATCGTATGACTACGTTCTTGAGAGTTTAGTCGTGCAACATTTGAATAACAACAAATATATCTCGTGGTATAAAAACACCGTGCTGTATTGCCATCTACAGCACGTTGAACACTATATGTTGTAACTGTTAACCATGATAGTGCTGATTTCCCGCCTTGATCCATACAAGAAAGTAAGTTTTGTTCTACATCAAGCAATGGCATCCACAATGAAGGCTTTGCTAATATTACTTTGCCAACAACAGCGCCACCTTAGCGCCAGATAGCATCGTTATTATGACCTTTTCCTGAAAGTACAATTGTATTTTCGGCTCCATAATAGCTTTTCTAACATTTCTACAAAATCTAAAAATATGCAACAGTGGAATTGCACCTGAAAATCATTTACAATTAACTTTAAACATTAACTGGCGTGCTCTGTACCCTAAATTGTAATTTGGATTAACATAAGCTATCCTGTCTTCTATAGCAGCATTAACAGTAGAAAAAGCACGGTCTCTTGGTCGCCTTATATTATACGGTCTGCTATCAGGAGAGTCAGAATTATCATTGGCACACATCATTGATTGACCATCTGATCTAGTAAAATCATCTGAATATCTTGCTATGTCGTTGTGTCAACGGGAAAGAAATATCTACTTGAATCTTAAACTTGTAATTTAATTTGACAACGCACATTTGGCTGTGATGCGTTATACGAATCATACTGATACTCGCGTATAGATTCATCTTTGAGTGCTGGCGCATCCATGTCGAATGCTGGATCAGATATAGGTTTAAGCATTTTATTATAAGTGTTATCGTCTAACACGAAGACCACTTCCTGCTATTAGACTTGTATTTATATTTTTTCTGCTGCACCAGTTAACTCTGCTAGTTTTTTATTTGCGGCTTGACTTTTTTAAAAACTGATATTTGCAGGCATCACATCAGTACTTGGTCATTTTACTATTAATCGTGCTAATATATCTTTGATTGCCGAGAACTCCTTACCGGCAACATTAACAATAACACCAGGAGCTTTATCACAAACAACATCGATAGCTTTCACTGTTAGTTGTTTTTCAACCGGTGTTGCTTTGGGGTCTATCCTTCTAAATAAACCCTGAACGACATCACCGAGTCCATCACCGTGAGATGCTTTATAGGCTGGCAATAGCGAATTTAACACCCAGACCCTTACTGGGCCACGTTGAGCATTATGTTCGATCATCTTATTTATTATTTACTTATTTAATCACTGTGATAGTCATCAGCAATTTCATCAATAAGAGATCGATAAACATTAATATCTATGATGCCATCCGTAAACAAACGTTGACAAATTACAGCTACTTCATTCATTATTTCTAAAGAATTATTGATGGCTCGTTTTCCATCAGTTAGAATTTCTAGTTGATCTACGTCAGAAAGAATGTTGTTAGGACAAGAAATATGACCACTTCCCTTGGTAGAAATACCACTTCCAGTAGCGTCAGGATGATCTTCCTGATTGTATTATTCTTCTTGTTCACGTTCTGTCTGTTTTTCTTTCACCTTTTCTTTAAATTTAACTAAATCTGAATCACCCGTACTAATACAACCCTTATTATGACGAATTCTAAAGATCAGCTTATGACAATCATCTTCATACCAATTATGATGTTCTGATAACACATCAGACGAATATTTAAAATCATTGGCAATATATTTATCTAATTTGATCATCATCCATCTCTTTAATTTTTTTTTAGATTCCAGATCTAAATTTATCAATTAATTTTTTAACAGATGGAAGAATGTCTTTGTCTTGTGTTTTCTGCTGTTTTTCTCCTTTCTTTCATTGTTTCAATCTTTTTTTTTTGCTGTTTTCGTTCTTCCTATTGATCATACATAACGTTTACCGCATTGATTCTATATACGAAACACTTTTTGTGCCGATTCGACTATTATTAGTTTTAATTTTATTTGCAAAAAATAAATTTTCCATATATTGGTCTCAACATATTTTTATCGTTTCATAAGTCGTAGTAACAAGAGCTGGAAATTCATTTTGATAAGTTTTATTGATTACATTTAAAGCATCTTCTGTAAATTTATTACCTGATTCTTCGACTATTTTTTCATCGGTTTTCTCTCTCGAGAATTTGCTGGCAGGAAGATCTTGTAAAAGTCTTGAAGTTTCTCTACGTTATATTTATATTTAGCTATCATTTTAAGTTGAGGAAGACGGGATTAGTTGTTTCAGGTTTGAATAGTTGTTAAGGACTCTCTGCAAAATCTACCTGGATTCCCGACGTTCTTGTAATTTTCGCCTAATAGAATCACGTACAGAAAGATATTTTTTAACTACTTCTAATCGCTTTCGGGCTAATCTGTCGGTATAATATTTCATAGCTGGTGCCATATTGTTGATATATAATAATGATCTAAATCAGAGCAGCAGGGGGTATGCGACCACCAATAAGCGTCACAAGAAAAAAAGACTCCAAAAGGTTTGTCTGTTGGCCATCTCTGCTGCTAGACGAGTTGATAAGGCACCTAGTTTAAACCAATTGTAAATCTCTATTTACCAAATCTCTTTTATTCTTTATAAAGCCGACTTCAGATTTTCAAAATATCCAGAAGTCCAGCCAGTATTTGGCACCGGATTCACATAACTCTTCCACTTGAGTGTACCCTCACTCAAAGCTTTTAAGAATTCACTAGCTTAGAATCTGAAGTACATACATAAGCTCTTTAGGTTGTGATTTTTTCAGTTGAAGAATGTTGTTACGTAATTGTGATGAAAATAAAGCGAGGATAATTAAAGTAAATGAATCAGAATTTGAGTTTGAGTGAGTTCTCCGGTTAATACGTTTGATGAATACGAGAGATGCCATTCTGCATTGTTGAATTTTGAAGTATGTAGCCAGTGACATTGCATCCAAACTGAATGATGTTCCATCAATCTTCTGGCAATGGTGAGATTGCATAAGATGAAGAAAAGGCAAATGTAATCACCACCTGTTAGAAATGAATTAAGCCCAATCCTGTTAACGACCGATCTGTGGCATTTATGTACATCCCAGGTGAAATTTGCTAAATCGTCCTTTCACATTTCTTGTTTTGGATTGAGAAACAATTGTTTGGATAATAAATGTTGGATATTGTTCATCTCACGAAATATGTTTAAAGTCCTATAAAACAGAGCAGGAATACGACATATAGACTGCAAATACGTGCAATTAGGAATCAGGCCGACTTTCTACCTGGAATTGTATGAATGAATGAATAGTTGGATTTAAAGTGAAACCGGCCACTAGGGTCATATGTTCACTATTTTGTACTGCCATTTATTTATATGGTAGTGATTTAATTTATCCAGGAAGATGGAATGGTGCCACATCTTCCTGGCATTTATGCGCACAGTGCGCGCTATTTAATTTGGTAGTAATATCATACCCCTGAAAAGGGGCTAATGATATGAATGTTAGACCTGGGTGAGTGGGAATAGACCCATCACGCACTCAGCCTACCAACCAATCGAAAGTACGTACGCTTATTCCACATTCAATCCAGTTTTTCTAGTGGATTTCCCTATGCCAAAATGTTGTAAGCCACCGATGCAATTCATTAAATGGTAGAGTTGAAGAATTAAATTACGTTCCTAACTATGCCAATTTTCTAGTACAAAAGTGTACATATTATATGTCCCTAACAATTTCTTTTGCTGATATGACTAAACGTCATTTGAAAGGTAGCCACTGTCAGAGAGAAATAGATTGTTAATTTTGAGCGGTGGGTCCGAAAATGATCAAGTTAGGCTTTTTGGATAGAGCTTGTCAAGGAGGGTTTCCGTAACCAAGTGGAAGACACTATTAATGCAATGAAAGACAATAGCTCTAAAAAGGAGCTTTTTTGAGAATCCCATGATCACTGGTTAGTGACCGATTATCCCTCTGCTCCTGTGGTTGGTCCCTGTATACTTCTTGAGTGTCTTGTTTGACCCTGTACTCACTCGATGATTCCCTGTATACATCTTGGGTGTCTTGTTTTGGATTCTCACTCTAAACATCCTGCTCCCTCGTCAATTTGCTTCCGTATTTTTCCCTATCAATTTGGAATTCTTTGTGATGTTTTGTGTAGAATATATAACCCCATATGACAACTATTTGCATTGTTAGTTAATGCATGATGTTATTAAGTTACTGCAAGGCCTGATAGTTTTGGGGTTAACTATCTTTATAGTGTATGAATTTGAGGTCATTTTCTAAATTAGCATATTTTTGGTTGCAACCTTGTGTTGCTGGGCCTGATAGTCTTGGGTTTGAGACTACCTTATAAGATCTAATTTGGGGTCATAACCTATGCATATATGATGAGGTTTTTAGTTGCAACATTGTGTCGCTGGACCTGATAGTCTTGGTTTTGAGACTACCTCATACACTCTAGTTGGGACCATAGTTAG
Organism: Unio pictorum; assembly: GCA_030141615.1. Classification (NCBI taxonomy): domain Eukaryota; kingdom Metazoa; phylum Mollusca; class Bivalvia; order Unionida; family Unionidae; genus Unio; species Unio pictorum. Next base: position 20,206 of record JARLTB010000400.1, read on the forward strand.
GGGCGCGTGTACGTTATACTTTAACCACAGCGGTATCGCGTTTCTTAGGGGCCTATAATACCTTCGTAATATTAAACTCAGTTATGAGATGTTGTCAATGGGGTTATATAGAAGGAAGAATTTAGAAGCATAAGAGAAGAAAAAGAGGTAAGATGCTTGCCTTATTGATTGTATAACTGGTAGTTAATATAACTTTTGATGTTTATACCTTTATGTATCTCTTTTATTTTAGGTTTATTTTTATTGTTCCATGTTATTTTACCATTCCATTAGGTTTGGTTGCTCTGGAGCCGCCATGGGAACGTAATACCCAGCGTAGTGTAGGTGGGCTCTCTTAAGAGATAACGAGTCCCTTTTGGCCCCGTACGCTTCCATCCCTCGTAACGATATTATTTTCCATTAGGTTAGGTTGCTCTGGAGCCGCCATGGGAACGTAATACCCAGCGTAGTGTATTTGGGCTCCCTTAAGAGATAACGAGTCCCTTTTGGCCCCGTACGCTTCCCTCCCCTTAGAACAATATTATTTTATATGCATATTTAGGTACCATTTCATTTATGGATGATAAGGTGTTATACTTATATTCTATCCATTAGCCCTATAGTTCTAAGAAATTCAATTATATTATATTATGTTCTTTGAGGGTTTTTGTTGCATAATTCAATTATTTTTGGATATGTACTTGGTGCGGCAAATTCTGATTGTTTAGTTATAAACAGGTCTCTTTCTTTTTGCGTATTGTTACAGATATTGAATATATGGTACAGATCTTCCGGTACGTTACAGTGGAAGCAGTTGATGTGTGGAAAAGGTCCTATATATTTTCCAAAACTATTAGCTAATTTTGTTTTTCCATGAATTATCCTATTTATTTTAGATTGTTCATAACTGCTGCACCTGGGTATCAGGATATTTCTATTGACTTCTTTGACAATACTATGTAAAAATGTCCCTTGTTTATTATGGTTCCAATCCTTTTGCCACTTTTGATTTATCAGTGTAAAGATTAAATTGTTAATTTCTGTTGGACTATACTTTAGTGGCATGTAAGTAGGTTCAGTGAGTTTACTCTTGGCTAATTGGTCAGCTAATTCATTGCCTTTTATGTCGATGTGAGATGGTATCCATAGAAACTCTACTGTTATGTTTTGAGTGTCGAGTATTTTTATTATTTGGTTAATTTGATTAAGAAAGTTTTCTCTTGATTTAGTATTATTGCATTGTATTGATTTTAGGACACTTAGTGAATCACTAATAATCAAGGTCTTATCTGGTTTGTTTTCTAGTGTCCATTTTAAAGATTCCAGGATGGCCCAGAATTCAGCTGTGTAAATGGAGCAGTGATCCGGTAGGCGGCTGCCCATTTTGATATTGAGTGCTGGAATGACCCAAGCCGCAGCTGTTTTAAAGGGATTGTTAATTTTGGAACCATCCGTGAATATATGAGTATAGTTTTTATATTGGTTGTTGATTAGTTCCATTGCAGCTGTTTTTAAATAATGTTGTTGATTTTCTTGTCTATAAGGTAGATGTTTACTTTAATTGATGTATTATTCCAAGGTTCTTTATCAAATATTTGGTTAGTTTCCACTTGGAATATATCTACTGGGAGTTGTAGATTTAATTCATGTAATATTTTGCCAAAGAATGACTTATTTTTAATAGTTTTCCTGAAAGGAATTTTGCATTTGTTGATAGCTACTAGAGTGGGGTGTGTTTTATTTTGTGGGTGGACAGTCGAGTTGCGTATCTCAACATGAGTTCCTGCCTTCGAAGCTGTAATGACGGTTCTCCTGTTAAGACCTGCAACTCTGCTGTAGATGTATATGGTAATGCCCCAGTTGCTATGAGTAGGGCTTTCCTCTGTATTTTATCTAATCTATTAAGTTGGGTTATGGAGTTTAGATCTAATTAAGGCCCTATATAGAGTCATTATTGTTTCTTGGTTAGCACCCCACTGGGTTCCTTTGAGGCTTTTAAGTAAGTTTAAGTCAAGATTGCACCTTTTAACTACGTCATCAATATGAGATACCCACGTTAGGTGTTCATCGTAGTACATACCCAGAAATTTGGCTGTTTTAACGAATTTAATTTGTTTATTTTGAATTTGGAGGTTGGGGTATAATATGTTTTTTCTATAAGGTGAGAACAGTACAGCTACCGTTTTTTGGTGCGACAGTTTAAATCCCCATTTGTCAACCCATTTACCAATGATATTTAGACTTGTTTTCATTTCAGCCATATGAGTGTGGTTGGAGGGGTTTCCTGCTCTCTATAGTCCACTATCATCATGAGGACACTGCCTTGGGGAGTCCCATTTTCAAGGGAGTGTTCTTCAGAATAAGTAGCCCCTACCCTAGTTATAATTTTGCGGTCCGTTAACAAGTTTTATATAAAATTAAATATGCGACCAGTAATGCCATAATGATTTAATTTGGCTATTAATCCTTTGGTCCACACCAGATCAAACGCTTTTTCAAGATCTAGAAAAACCGCAATTAAGTCTATTAATCCTCTGTTTATTATTAAATGCTAATTTAATGGCGGACTCCAATTTAATTAATTGATCCGTAGTAGATCTTTTATTTCTAAAACCACATTGGTTTGCAGATATCAAGTTATTGCTCTCCAGGTGGTGTTTAAATATGTTAGTGATAATTGTTTCCATGATTTGCAGATATTGTTGGTAAGTGAAATTGGTCTATATGAGTTAATGTTATTCCTATCTTTGTTAGGTTTCAAAATGGGGATAACTATCGCTGTTTTTCCATTTCTTGGGTAGCTCCATTGTTTGCCAAATTATGTTCAGCATGTTTATTATTATCATAACCATATTGCTAGGTAGGTTTTTATATATTGTGTAACCTATTTGATCTTCCCCAGGTGAAGTTTCATGTTTGGATTTGAGCGCCTGGGACCATTCATATATGGTAATATCTTTATTGAGTGGTGTATTTATGGGTCCCTGGTCTTGAAATAGATGGCAGAATTTAATTTCAGTTTTAGTTCTATGGTTTTGGAATTCAGTAGTGTGGTTAGTATTGCTGCTCATATTTTTAAAATGTTTTGCTAATGATTCAGCTTGTTCTTTCTGATTGCAGGTATTATTGAATTTTGGGGTGCCATTTATGTTCTTTCCCTTTATGGCCCTGATTTTATCCCTCCCTTGTTTAGAGTTAGTTCTAAAATTAATAGTGTTGCAGTATTTTTGCCAAGTTTTTTTCTTTAGACTGCTTTATTAGATATTTGAGCTTGTTATCGAAATTTTTGTACTCTTGGAAGTGAGTAGTAATATTTGATCTTTTAAATTTATTTAAAGCTCTAATTTTGTCCTGTCTAGTTCGTAGAATTACTAACGGCAGATTAGTTTTTTTAAGGCAACATCTCTGGAGACCACTATCGTCCAAGATGCAGCCAGTAGAGGATGAAATAAATAGAATGTTAAGGTAATGCACTCTTGAATGGAGGAAGGTACAGTCAGCGCCGGATTAGGCACCGTGGAGGCCCATAGGCAGTCAAACTTTTGGGGCCCCAGACCCACGGTCACGGTCTCATGGGGGCCCCTGATGGGGCCCATAAAAGTCGCGGGGCCCATAGGCAGTTGCCTACTCTGCCTAATGGGTAATCCTAATGGGTAAATGACTTATTGTACTGCATACAAATCTCAGTAATACATGCTGTTGTGTGATTAAGATTTCAACGTAGCTTTAACAATTTTTCAGTCATATCGCTACGAAGTCTGCAACGTGGCAGTTAATAGTGATGTCTAGCACTGGGGCATCATGCCGCAGACTTGTAGCATGATGTCCTATCGAGTCACATTATTCTGACACCAGGTCAACCAGTCCTAACACTAACCTCTTAATGCTGAGCGCATAACGAGGTAGCTGTTAGTACCATTTTTGTAAGTCGTTAGAGTTAGATCCCAGGACCTTCCGTTTCCGAGGCTGTCTCTCTAACCACTAGGCCACCGTAGCGGTAATAGGTATGTATAGTTGTTAACTTCATACATGTATGTATGTATGTATGTATGTATGTATGTATGTATGTATGTATGTATGTATGTATGTATGTATGTATGTATGTATGTATGTATGTGTCAAGTGCCAAATTTTTCGACAGTGAAATCCAGTAATTAATTCGTAGGCTAGCCGACAATCAACTGTCTTGGAATAGAGTTTGAACGGAAAGAATGTTAGTTTACCTCGGTCAGACTGTTACAATATTTAGAGTGAAAACGGACTGAGTGTTTGACACGCGTAAAATAGGGGATTCCGCACGTAGAGCTGTCAGAGTGATTGGAAACAAATGATAAGGTGACATTTCGATCCTAAGTGGCATTTTTGGCATCTTGATAGACGGTTTTCAAAAGGTCCGCAAGAATAGCATTTATTCCGATTGGTCAAATGTAGAGGAAAAGGGGGGGGGGTGTCGGATCCCAGAATCGGGGAAATATATACTACGCATCAAACGACGTTAGTCAGTCTGAAAATTTCTCTGCAAGAGAGAAAACCAAAGGTAGAAGTAATTGCCAGGACTCCGAGCGTGCTTTGAAAGACAGACGTTCGTAAAATTGTGGTATAAAATTGTGGTTCCAGGAAACTGAATGTGGAACGATTGTAAGACGCCAAAAACACAAGGTATTTAACTCAAATTCACCTTTATCACGATGTAATGTATATGATGTTTTTCTTTATCATAGATGCATAATGTATCGATACTATGATACAAATAATTCAGTATTACATTGATTTAATAACGTACTTTGATATGTTTCTTTGTTACAGATGCATGATGTGTTCATATTTTTGTATGGATAGTCGGTTTTACAGTGATTTAATAATGTATTTTTGAATTCTGAATTAGCATTTTTTACCTTATATACTTAGGTAGGTAAATGGGTGGTGTAGAAAACCCGCCGTGTACATTTATGATTGGAAAGTGTTACATTAATTTGAATTTATCATATTAGTAAATATGGATTGTGTGTTATGATATATTGCCTCACTTTACGTAATGATTTACGGGAATATATGACTTTCCCGAATTCTGATGTCGATAATTAGCAGTATAGCTCTATGGATCTGAAGACTTGTATAGTATTTGTTAGCCGTATAAATGATAACACTGATAGTAAGATCTGATTTTCGAACCTGAAGACGGACTTACAATCTCAACTCTTAAAGTAACGAGATACTTAGGGCGTTTTACCCTTTTCTTTTCAAAGGAAAAATAGTTTGTTTGAAGGTCGAATAAGAAATAGCGAGGAAGCCGAAATTCAGAGAAGGAAAAAAGAAGTTGGAAGACAGAGTTGTGTAATCCCACGTACAACCAAAGGGCAAGCTCAAGTTGAGACTAACGCAGAAGAAGCAAAAACCCAGTCGACGAACAAGGTCATTTTGAATCACCCAACAGTCCAATGTTAAATGAACATTCGATTCCATGATGAAATTTACTCTCTGTATTAACGGCTAACTTCATTTATTTTTATTAGTGTTTGGGATTTTTATGAATGTATCCATTATTTTAAAGCTTCAGTTTATGTATTTCTGAACTAAGTGTATTCAGAAAGAAAGAAATTGTAATTCACAGTGTCATTCTTTTCTTAATTGTATTTTAATTAAATTCATATTTTATGTCTTGTTCAAAGTACCATCTCAGATTACCATATCCATTAACCGGGCAAATTACACCGTAGAGATCATCTTCTAGATAACGATAATTAGAGGGAGGCGGTCTTCAAGTGTTGTTTTTCCAAGTTGCGCAATACCTCTGACCAGGCCTTGTGCGAGATTGTATTGATAACACTTTGACAACCGGCAGCACCCTTACAGTATGTATGTATGTATATGTGTATGTATGTATGTATGTATGTATGTATGTATGTATGTATGTATGTATGTATGTATGTATGTATGTATGTATGTATGTATGTATGTATTTTGTTGTAACGTTGTATCCTAGGGTGTTATTGCTAATCTCGTAGGAGGACGTACAATTTTTAAAAAAATAAGCTGATGGATATATAGTTTTGAGCCCCCAGTCGGCAATACCGACGGTCTAGGTGAATAATATGCAAAAAAATAAAATGTGAGGAATAAAAATTGAATAACAGATCTAAATATTCGAAACAACACAAGTAAATTTCCACAATTTCTCCGTTCGATCGACCTATTTAATCTGCCAATTTCATCATCTGGTGTGCAATGTGAGAGTGTTTCCATCTATCCCTTCTACTTTACCCATCTGTATTCTTTCCGTTTCCTTGACTGGCACTCCAGTACCCATTCCGTCCCTCGACATCGTCATTCACCCTTCCACTTCCTCCACTTCCGTTCTGCTTTCACTCTTCTGCCGCCGTTATTCTATCCGGTCTCGTAGCCTCTATAACAACTTCTCACTACTTTGTCAACTTTGGGTGGCACTCGGTCCAACCCGAACAAATCCAAACAGCACCGAAAGCTTTTCTTTAAATAAAAAGGGACATATTCTCTACTCTCCCTTTCGACCTAGACAATCTCACACCCTCACACAATCTTTCGTCAGCATAATGACGATCAAAATCATTTGTCCACGCTCACACTCACATTGAAAAATTCCATACACGCTGGTACGATAAAATTAGGATTATAATAATACAACAATTCTGTTAACGACTCATGATGCACACAACAACTTCCGTGACACGAGTACATATTATTAATTCTCGATAAAGTAAGTACCAACATGACAACAATCAGACGCATTCCTTGCAAGTCATAAGACGTACACACATTGTTCAAATACAAATATGCAAATGCTTCACGATATCAAAACCCTGGCGAGAAGTGAAGTATCGTTGACATACTTGACGGTCATAATTGCACATGGAAAGAACAGAATGTTTTATCAGAGTATTTGTCCATGGATAGTTACCTAGACATTTAAGAATGAGAGCTTACTTGTCATGTTATGAAAATGGGGGACTTACGACAAATGATAAAATAAAGGCACTATAAAATAAGACAGAAACGGGGTTGCTTTAAATATTGCAATCTTGATATCTCCAGAAAAAAGTAAATTATCCAAATGCAGACCAGATGAGAGGAGGATTGCCGTTTCTTTTAATTCAAGAGAATGTAAGTAAAATTTGAAGTTCGAGTGGGCTTGTTAGAAAGAATCTGTGATTAAGAGGCTCCAACGTGAATATATGGTTCTGGTGTGAGATGAGTTAGGAATCAGTACTCTTTTATATTTCTTCTCATACACGACAATTCATTTCTTCTTAAAAGTTATATAACGTAGTTCCGTGATTCTGACTGACGAAACAAATATTTGTCTTCATAATATGTGTTAGAAAACCGCTGCTAATGATTGGCCCGAGGGAAGTTAAGGTCTATTTTTAGGGCATTTTAAAGTGACAACTTGGTCGAAATTCTTCAGTCAAGAAATTTTCTGAGAGAGAGAGAGAGAGAGAGAGAGAGAGAGAGAGAGAGAGAGAGAGAGAGAGAGAAAAGTTGCCTCCGGGAGGCCTAAGAAAGAATATTGCTTTCCTCGTTAAACAAGAGAGGGGCCATGTGTCTGTCTTGCAAGAAACACAAGGTTTAGTTGCGGATGCACAAGTTCTAAAGTTCACAGCATTAAGGTACTCAAATTTAATTTCACGTAATATTCTAAATTTTGGGGTTTGTGTATGCAACTTGTTGATATGACTAGGTTCCATATTATGTTTCGTTTATTCAATTTCATGGAAACATGTTGATGCTAGAGCTGCTTTTCAATTTATTTTTTGTAATTTTAAAAATATTAGTTCACTAACAGAATTGATTGCATGCGATCCAAATGTTCATATGGGCAAAATTTAAAGCGTTATTTGCATAAATATGAAATAATTTCCTTCCTCTGTTAAGATGATACTGATTATCGTGAGTTAACGATAACTATCTATTATATTTGCTTATTTGCTTTTGAATGTTTAAATAATCTGGAAGTGAGCAAGGATATGTCAAGTTTATGCCATAAAAATCAAACACGTAGTAGCATATGATAAATTATATATAGAGAGTTCACGTGGTAATTTAGGGCCATGAACGTATCTTAGGTAGGCTTTACGCAGTGTCTGAATGAAATATGTTCTGAATAACATAAATGACGCGATTTTATATACATCTAGAAAGTGGTACATGTACATATAGCGATTTAGAGATAATTTTTACCTTTACGGAAACCGCTTTCCGAGGGAGAGGGGACTCGAAAGTCCAGAGACGGAGTCCGAAAAAAGAGGAGAAGCGACAAACGAGGTCCGAAAGGGAAAAAAGACAAGTAGAGAGTAAAATCTAGGAAGTAAAAGAAGGAAGAGGCAGCCGGAAAGCGAAGGCACGAGGAAATAGGAACGTTGGAACACAGTCGATGGGAAGGTGAAGCGATCAGTCGTGGACATGGCGCTGTTTTCACCACTCGTTATTATGATTTAATAAATCCAAATTTGACACTGCTAATCAATCATGTTTACATCATTTAAGTTAATCTGAAATTACCACTAATAATTTGTTTAATTAAATTTATTATCTTTCTTGTCTAACGGGGCTCGTATTGCATTTTATCTTCCCAGTAATCTTGCACAGTTCTATGTTGATATTCTATTTCACTCACACCAGGCATAACATCGAGGGAGGTCCTTCCCTAGATAACGTAACTCAATCCAATTAACTTCACCTCTTACTAAGAGGGAGACCATCTTACAATGGCCAATACAAATTGTTCGATTCAGCATGGGCGATACAAATTGTTCAATTCAGCATGACCAATAAAAATTAATTTTAACCAGTTAAAATTATTCGATTGAAGATGGCCAAAGTAAATTGTTCGACCAATACAAATTATTCCATTCAGCTTGATAAATACAAATTGTTAGGAGAGGAAAGAAACACTGTAAATCTCATGATGTCGTGATGAGGTTATTTGACGGGAAGCAAATTTTACTAATGTACAAGTTTTAGAAAGTTCCCTCCACTTCAATAATTACAAAAAGAGTTAAACTGTAAACAACGTAGATACTGATCTTCCATCGTATAATGCGATGTAATAAAAGACGGCATTTTTTAGTTCTACTGGTTACTCCTAAGAAACTACATAAACCTTACTCTTGCCATTAATACCATGATTACTTCCATACTCTTGCCATTAATACCATGTTTACTTCCCTACTCTTGCCATTAATACCATGCTTACTTCCCTACTCTTGCCATTAATACCATGTTTACTTCCCTACTCTTGCCATTAATACAATGCTTACTTCCCTACTCTTGCCATTAATCTCATTCTCTTCCCTACTCTTGCTATTAATACCATGTTTACTTCCCTACTCTTGCCATTAATACCATGTTTACTTCCCTACTCTTGCCATTAATACCATGTTTACTTCCCTACTCTTGCCATTAATACCATGCTTACTTCCCTACTCTTGCTATTAATCTCATTCTCTTCCCTACTCTTGCCATTAATACCATGTTTACTTCCCTACTCTTGCCATTAATACCATGCTTACTTCCCTACTCTTGCCATTAATACCATGTTTACTTCCCTACTCTTGCCATTAATACCATGTTTACTTCCCTACTCTTGCCATTAATACCATGATTACTTCCCTACTCTCGCCATTAATCTCATTAATACCATGTTTACTTAGCTACTCTTGCCATTAATACCATGCTTACTTCCCTACTCTTGCCATTAATACCATGATTACTTCCCTACTCTTGCCATTAATACCATGTTTACTTCCCTACTCTTGCCATTAATACCATGCTTACTTCCCTACTCTTGCCATTAATACCATGATTACTTCCCTACTCTTGCCATTAATACCATGTTTACTTCCCTACTCTTGCCATTAATACCATGCTTACTTCCCTACTCTTGCCATTAATACCATGCTTACTTTCCTACTCTTGCCATTAATACCATGCTTACTTCCTACTCTTGCCATTAATACCATGCTTACTTCCCTACTCTTGCCATTAATACCATGTTTACTTCCCTACTCTTGCCATTAATCTCATTCTCTTCCCTACTCTTGCCATTAATACCATGCTTACTTCCCTACTCTTGCCATTAATACCATGCTTACTTCCCTACTCTTGCCATTAATACCATGTTTACTTCCCTACTCTTACCATTAATCTCATTCTCTTCCCTACTCTTGCCATTAATACCATGTGTATTTCCCTACTCATGCAACTCATATCATGCTTACTTTCCTACTCTTGCCATTAATATCATGTGCACTTCGCAACTCTTGCCATTAATGCTATGAATGCTTCCCTACTCTTGCCATTAATGTCATGTTTATTTCACTACTCTTGCAACTAATATCATGTTTATTTCCTTATTCTTTCCATTAATATCAGGTTTATTTCCCTACTCTTGCATTAATATTACTTTTATTCCTCATTCTTGCCATTAATATCATGTTTATTTCCCTACTCTTTCCATTAATATCATGTTTATTTCCCTACTCTTACATTAATATCACTTTTATTCCTCATTCTTGACATTATTATCATGTTTACTTCCGTACTCTCGCATGAATCTCATGTTCTCTTACCTATTTTTCGGGATTGGTACTAACACTCATAGACTACGATTTTACCATATGAGGAACACATCCAAGTTTTTAAACGATCTTTCTTTCAGAGAATATTTGTAACCTAATAGATTTAGATATGCAATACTGATTTAATCTCTGATCAACTACTAACAACGAACTCCAGATTATATGGTCCAAAAACAAACCTTTTACGAAAGCTCTGTTACTGTATTTAGCACCTATCTTTTAGAATTCCTTACCCATGACGATATCTAATTAAAATTTCGTTTTTCCTTTCAATTTCTCACTAATGTGTGAATTTCGATGACCTCGCTCATTTTGTACATTCCTTACTTTGTTGATCGTTTATATTTCACAGAAATGAGAAAAATAGCTATTCCATCACATTTGCTAAGAAATGTCCAAAATTAATTGATGACCCCGCGATGTACGTTTACTCGCCATGAGGTTATGCTTCCGAGCTCTGTCAACATCATAATGAACCCCAAAGTAGGTGGTATTACAGAAAGGTAATAATGTAAACATTCTACTCGCATTACAAAATACAGCGAGAAAAACTATTTTGACAACCAATTTCTGTAGGGAAAAATTACAGTTTTCAAAACTGGAGCTGTGTCCGCATTTTAGAGTTGTAGGCCTGATATTTAAACTACGCATATCTTGGGTCCAATACGCATATAAGAAGTCCAATTTGTACCCTTCTGCACATGCGTGAGTGAAATAGCCAATCGAAACGTCGTTTTTTTTTTTTTATTACAAAACGCACCTTTTGACATTGTACAACTTTCGTTAGGAAACAAACGTATGAAACATGTGACTGTATTAATTTTGGCTTATCGGAAAATAATATTATTTTTGTATTATTCCAAATAAATCTCACAGTTTAAAAGCTACATGTTTGGCATTAATCTTTCTCTCGGGATAATCAAATAATGTAAAAATATCACTTTCAAATCTGAAACTATTCCGAGTAGGAAAAACGGTGTCAGACATTGATTACTAATGTATGAAATTTGCACTTCAAGTTCTCGAACCATCAATTCCGCTACCGGATCCTGTAAACTGACCTCATTTGAGCATCATAATTAAAGGTTTATCTCAAGAGCAGGTTTTCACTACAAATTGTACTCACGCTCTATTTTACTAACAGAAACGGAATATATAAACTCATCAGGCTAAGTAAGCTATTATATAAAAGATATAACGGGAACAAAATACATATACATAACATAACATACATACATAAACAGGTGAAATAATGCTGTAATGTAAATGCAGATTCAAAACAACAAGTATACAGGACAATACCACAAATCTCAATGCCATGTTACTTCGTTAAAAATGCTCCGGCAGTAGATAAATATATCTATGTTATTTTTCGTCTCCTCAGCGGTATGATATACACCCCACACCCTTGCAGAAACCCATGCAAACCGCTACAGAATTTGAGCAATTTTTAATTACAAAACTGGGCTATATACAGCAAGGATGCTTCCATCTGTGACAGGCTATTCCTGTAATGGATGGACCGATTTGTTGAAGTTACTTCCATCTGTGACAGACTATTCATGTAATGGAAGGACCGGTTTGTTGAAGTTGCTTCGATCTGTGACAGCCGATTCCTGTAATGGAAGGACCGGTTTTTTTTTTTTAAAGTTCCGTTGTATATGCTCATTTTGAGTTTGAAATAACTTTCGCAGCAGATGATTCTTCTTATATATATATATATATATATATATATATATATATATATATATATATATATATATATATATATATATATATATATATATATATATATATATATATTGTTACGGCTATTGGATTTAATTTATTTATTTTTTAATTGTTAAACCCAAATTTATTATTTAGGATTTAATATTCATTAATTGGGAAATTGTTCTAGAAAGTTCAGCTTAATCACTTTCTGTAAATAGGCTGACTTAGATTGTAAACAAGTTTTGACCTTGGCTTACAGTGGTCTAGTTCCTGACCTTGCTTTGAACATTGTCAACAGGTCTTCAATTTCATTGGTTAATTTTAGGGACAACATTCTATTTTTAGTTCTTAGGGGTAAGAAAATCTAGAGTATGTGATTTTTAGGGAAGGCAGTGACCTTCCATGACCTTCTATCAATTTCTAGAAAAGAGCGTGATCACTTGTTTACTTCAGAAAAACAATATATATAGCTGTATTTTAGAAGCTGGCATTAGTAGAATCTCTGGGCTTAAAGATTAGTTGTGTATATTTATTTGAGTTAAATTATTCTGGACTTGTGTCAATTCGTTGGAAAAGAAGAATTATCTGGAAAAAGGACATATGTTTATGATATTCAATTGGATGATTAAAAACAAGAACTGTACCACGTGACATTGTCAGCCATTTTGGATTACATCGTCAAGATTCGAACCTGGAACTATTAGAACATTTATTTATTAGGACTTGCAATTCCATTAGTGGATTATTTTGTGAATTCTATATTTGTTGGATTAGATTCTCTAAAACCGTAAGTTTATTTATTTTATGAAAATAATTGTACTTAATAAAATCATTGTTAAAGTTTTACAAGCTTGTTAGTTTTCACTCTTTCTGTGTTGCTGCTTATTCGAGCCTAAGCACGTAACAATATATATATATATATATATATATATATATATATATATATATATATATATATATATATATATGCGAATATATAAATCATAGGTCTTTTATTGCAAATATGTGTAGCTTACCAAATTCACAGGAAAACAGTATAAATAGACGATACAATATGGACACATTTGGTAATTATCTGGGTCTTTTACTTTTATGGACTCTGATTAATATTTCTTTGTATATGCTAATTATGGGAAATATGCACCATCTAAAGTAGTTTTAAACGTTCCTCCTCCCTTCTGCTCGAAACATTTGCCCAAACTAATCCAAAGTACACTAAGTAGTTATTTCAAATATTGAAAATTAGTTTTGCCAGGGTAAGCAATATCAATTTCTGAAATTGCAATAATGAGTTATAAAAGATATGAAAGGACAAAAATTCGACTCCTGATTTCCTGTTTACTTCTGAGTCGAGGAAGCAAAAATGTGGATCTCGTAATCTTATGAACGGGGTTTATTTAAAATAAGACTGCACCATCTACTCCATAACCCAACTTACATCCATTATTCATACACCTAAAGAAAGGGGATTTAAAGTTGCTTTAACTATGTAAAACATATACAATGTCTTTTTAATAACGAGGATAACCAGTCAAGAATAACTGGAGAACTCCTTTTTTCTTTAACATTAAACACCTATGTAAAGTGCAAAACTGTAGAGCGGAACCTTACAGACGAACCATCAGAAGTAAAGTGTTTTGTTCAAGAACTAAATACGTCATTACCACACAAACTATATTATTTTTCGTATGGCAAAGATTTAAATAACATGCCAGTCGGAATCATTCCACTTGAAACCAACTAAAGGTATACACAAATGTGATGGTTCATACGGTTCCGCAAATATGTAAATATTATTGTCAACTTGAATGGAGTAATCCAGTAATAGGGTTATCAGCTGGTATACATTTTTTGATTTCGCATCATCCACAATGTTTAGATGCTTAGACGAGTACGCTATGTTTAGATAATGTCACGTTGTAACGATTAACCAGATTTCAACATGTATATGTTAGATTCTCAGGCTAACAATTTCGCTCCGTAAATATGTATGAAGATCAATTCGGCGAACAACGAGTTGTCAAGCCAGTGACATGGTCATAAAATTCGTGACTGGCCTTATTTTGGGCAAGCCGGTTACGTAATAATTGGAGTCGCATATTCCACATGTAAGTGGTTGTAATTCTGTGTTTGGATCAAAGGAACATCAAGTGAGGGTCGTAAATCCACCCTTTACAGACTCTTTGGAGGAGGCAGTGTCTGATAATTATATGAATCAACATCCACTCGGAATTGAGCAAGGCGTGGCCAACATTATAATCGCAAGCCGAAATATATTATGTTGAGAACTAAATGCAGTAGTTGCTAAAATCAGCTTATATGAATTATAAGAGAAGATAAACTACTCCGACGTCATTCGAAATTAGTGGGAAACTTTATGTTTTGGGAATTACAAGGAGCTTCAGTACAGGTCAGTGACTATTTGCTCGATTGTTGTGAAATATATCACGGCAAAGTAAGTGTACTTTAATTATTGCAGTATGAATACTTTAGTAAGTAGAATCGCCAGTTCTATGGTTTGATTTTCATTCGTAGTGTTTGATCTACTTGCATATTTAGAGATATGATCAGTGTTTATGTAAAGAACTAATATTGGAATTCGCTATTTGGTCAATGTGTAGTAAACCTCATGCATTTATTCATTTGATATTATAGATTTGCAAATGTTGAATTGAATTATAAACTTCGTACAATGGTTGCAGTGTGCAACATTAGTTAATAGATATTTGCCTATTTATGTATACTTTGTAGGTGTATCACGTGTAAGGATATATGCGCATGGATATGCGGATATCTGTATACACTTTGTAGAAGTGCAATGTACAGAAATGCGTCTGATTCTGTGATATTGTTCTGTATAATAAGATTCAGAATCTATATATACCGTGTACACAATTAAGAGAGAATGTATATTTCGATGGGTACGAATGCGTGACCAAAGGAAGTAATGGCTTATCTGATGATATTGTTGTTTAGTGTGAGTTAGATAGCTAGGGGAATATGCTATGCTAATGTCCTGGTGTGTTAATACAGGAAGCTTTTAGGGACCAGAGAAACTGTCGGAGTCAAAGGGAACTACCCCAGTGCAGTTGGTCTAAGTCTCTGGGAGACAAGGAGAAAGGAAGAACAAGGCAGAAGTTAGACAGTCTGGAGGGAATTGGATTACCAGTCCAGATAAAGATGATACAGATGAGGAGGAACACAAGACACGAGGAAAATCTATCGCACTAAGTTAGATGATGAAATAGGCCGTCACTTGGTCGACTGAAATAAGAGTGATAGGGTTTATTGGGAATTTTATTTGAGAGATTACTGTTATTGAATGATATTAAATTGTTGTTTATTTGAATTTCACATCTATGTATTCATTAATTTAACTGTCGGCTCCGCTTACTGGGGGCTCGAAGCTTTGCATCTCTCTATCACTACTTCAATTTCTGACAAAAACAAGCCTTCGTATGTCTTCTGAAATAATTTTTAAAATATTGGGATCATCCACCCCAACCTAATTAAAGGGAAACCTTTACAGGTAAGATGACGAAAATTGTTTCTCATTACGATATTACGAAACGGGTACCTAATTACGATATTACGAAAACAGTATATATTTGTGATATTCGAAACGTGTAGCTAATTACAATATGACGAAACCTGTAGCTAATTACGAATCCTGTAGATTAATACGATATTACGAAACCTAAACTCTTAAAATTAGGGAGGATTCCTTTGGTGATCATACACAAAGAGGATACCTGAATTTTGTTCAGTTTCAAATTGTTTCAATCACTTACAAATGGACAAAGAACAATAACGTTAGGAGACACATATTGTGACTGCAAATGCAAGAACTGTACAATCAGGTAATTAAATGCATGGCTATTATGCGCCGTTATGGCAGGTGTAGACCGGGTCTCACTTGATAAACAGCTACACAATCGGATCTATGTCAATAATAGGTACTCTCAAAAACCATTTTCTGGATATCGGAGTTTATAGAAAAATTAATATCTTCGTACTATAATATGATATTTATAGTAATAACATGATGGCTATATTTGTGTTCGAAATCGTAGAGGGTTTCATTCAAATGTAATCCAAATGATGCAACTCCCATTGGGTAATTCTTAAAAGGGCTGAAAATGATGATTTCAATTGTGCTTCGAAAACAGTTTTTTTTTAAATATAAAAAATACCATGGATTTAATATTAGCATAACAAAAGCTTCTCTGGTGTGAAAGCTTACAAAATAAAGTGTATGTGATTGTTCCATGACCTGTACACCCTTTCCCATCTTAGAAAGGACTTTGTTCCATGACCTGTACGCCCTGTCAAATCTCAGAAGTGACTTTGTTCCATGAATTGAACGCCCTGTCACGTGTCAGGAAATGATTTTGTTCCATGACCTGTACGCCCTGTCAAATCTCAGAAGTGACTTTGTTCCATGAATTGAACGCCCTGTCACGTGTCAGGAAATGATTTTGTTCCATGACCTGTACGCCCTGTCACGTCTCAGAAGTGACTTTGTTCCGGGACTTTTAAGACTGTCACGTATCAGGTTATGACTTTGTTCCATAACCTGTACGCCCTGTTACATCTCGGAAGTGACTTTATTCCACGAATTGAACGCCCTGTCACGTGTCGGGAAATGACTTTGTTCCGTGACTTGTAAGCCATGTCACGTATCCGGTTCTGACTTTGTTCATCGATCTTTACGCCCTGTTAATGACCTGTATGCCGTCACATCTCAGGAAATTACTGTCCCATGACCTGTACACCTGTCACATCTCATAAAATGCTTAAACTGTCGAGTCCATACATAACTCTCAATGCAACCGTGTTGTTCGAGAATGAGCATTTTATGTTTACATTGTATCGTCAAACCTAGTGGCATGCTCATAAAAGCGTTGCACCACCATTCTTCGGTCAGTCGTGTATTGCTTGCTATACATGCAGACAATCAATGCTAAATTACGGAGATTGGTAAATAGCATAAACAATGGCATCGATGGATCAAAATGGCAATAACTGATTATAGGTTATCCATCATGGTGCCAAGAAGCGATACTATTTATTTGATATAATAAAGGTCAAAACTTAGAGGATCGAAAGATAATTTTCATTTGACGTAAAAGAATTGCAATCAAGTTAATCTAGACGAACCTCAGCTTTCATGCTGGATGTTTATCATTTGCATGGATATCACATTCCAATAAAATCCCTCCCCGCCTTGAATTTGTCCTACCGTATCGTGTAATGGGAGTCATCGAATTAAGATTGAATAGCTAGCTATGTTCTAAAAGATAACTGAACCTGAACACTACTTGCCCACATGACATATCATCAATACCATAATGAAAGAAATTTGTTCCTGTTTAATTTAAAATGGGTTTTAGACAAGTATTCCCGGAATAAATGTTACCATCTTAATTCTGGTGCCAGCGATCAAAAGTACGGGTTACTATCATAAAATTATATCTTATCAAGAAATCCCACAGTGATTTAATGATTTCCCCCCATTGTAGTCATCGGTAAAATAGATGATAGATATCTGAGTTCAGTCATTCAGAAGAAGTCGGTACAATCACCGCCAAATATTGCATCTGAATCCAAGCTCCTCTTTGCTTAAATGAGTTAGCGCAGCCTTCGTTATTTAATTTAGCGACCCCCGTAACCATATTACAATATATACTCACTTACATATTAACTATAACTGTAAATAACATAGACCACTATCTGCTGACGCATAATACACCTGCAGTTCAGGGTCTACGTTGTTTGTTCTGCTGATTACTCCTTACGAACTGCATAGACCGAGGTCTACCGTCGCATTATGTGACAACAGATGATGGTCTATGCTATTCGCAGCAGGACTTGACATAAGCACGAGCATATGCTCCTTCACTCGTACACTCGGCAGAATTATCATATCAGTCTGTATAGAATTTATTTGCAATTTTCAAATAATGACTGAAAAAATGTTTTACTGTGGTCTTCGATTGATTCTGTGTGTGTGTGTGTGTGTGTATGTGTGTGTGCGTGTGGATGTCTGTGTGCGTGTCTGTGTGCATGCGTGTGTGAGTGTTTGTGTGTGAAGATGAATAATAAGTACATTATTTTGTTGGCAAACCAAAATAACAAAAACTGTTCAACTGTTTTTGAAAAACTATTTTATTGTATCTAATATATTTAAACTTAAATATTTGAATGTGCGTCGAAAGATAAGGGTTCTGTTCCACCAATAATTGGTTGCTTTTACTTTACAGTGTCTTCCTATGAGTTCGGAAGAATGCAGTATGATTTATTTTACCATTCAAAGCTTTCCTAACTGCCAGATCACTGTTGTTAATCGATAGATACATATGACTATCACATGACCATCTCTTTTAATATTACGAACGTAAATTTATCAGAAATTCAAATATATTTATATGCGCATTGATTGTCTCCTTTTCTCTAAGACAACTCTAAAATGTAATCGCTTTAAATCATTATTTTTAAAGTCACATCGCGACAGATGAAGCTAGGCGGAGTTAATGGTGGATGTGTCCTTTGAATCAATCATAAGTAAATAATTTAAGTGCATTTTTTTTTACTAATCTAGTTTATTTTTAATTTGACATTTGTTTCCTTTGCTTTGCTTTTCTAGATTTGATAGCAACTGCATCAAGGTTTACACTAGATTATATAAGATAACGGTAACTTTCTCGTTGCTTGTTGCTCACAAACGAGTGGTGGTCTTATAGGTCACAGTAGATGGTCTTGACTCGTGGTCTTATAGGTCACAGTAGATGGTCTTGAGTCGTGGTCTTATAGGTCATAATAGATGGTCTTGACTTGTGATCTTATAGGTCACAGTAGATGGTCTTGACTCGTGGTCTTTTAGGTCATAGTAGATGGTCTTGAGTCGTGGTCTTATAGGTCATAATAGATGGTCTTGACTCGTGATCTTAAAGGTCACAGTAGATGGTCTTGACTCGTGGTCTTTTATGTCACAGTAGATGACTCGTGATCTTATAGGTCACAGTAGATGGTCTTGACTCGTGATCTTATAGGTCACAGTAGATGGTCTTAACTCGTGATCTTATAGGTCACAGTAGATGGTCTTGACTCGTGATCTTATAGGCCACAGTAGATGGTCTTAACTCGTGATCTTATAGGTCATAATAGATGGTCTTGACTCGTGATCTTATAGGTCACAGTAGATGGTCTTGACTCGTGATCTTATAGGTCACAGTAGATGGTCTTGACTCGTGATCTTATAGGTCACAGTAGATGGTCTTGACTCGTGATCTTATAGGTCACAGTAGATGGTCTTGACTCGTGATCTTATAGGTCATAATAGATGGTCTTGACTCGTGATCTTATAGGTCACAGTAGATGGTCTTGACTCGTGATCTTATAGGCCACAGTAGATGGTCTTAACTCGTGATCTTATAGGTCACAGTAGATAGACGTAACTCTAGGTCTTAAAATATGTAACACAAATTAAATGAAACCAACAACCTAATTAAATCAACAAATAATGTATTTATCTACAATACAGAGTGAAATTCAAGACACCCTTGCAGTTTTGTGGATTAAATTTCAAATATTCCTAAATGGCCTATCCCAAGTCTGAAACATTAGAATGTTCCCAATGAATTCCAGTAGTCTCGAATGTCCTGATATAACACAATAATGCAATCCAGAATGTCATTAAATGCGTTCAGAAGATTTACAGTAGTGTATCAGGCGAAACGTAATGAGCACTTTAGTAATTCCAATGAATATTTTGAATAAATGATTCATCTCGAAACATATACGATAGTCTGATGTAAAAGAAGGGATAATTATTGGTGTATCAAACCACTATTGATGCACATTTTCACTTGACATACATTGCAATATATTAAAAAGATTTTCAAAGGAAAAAAAAACCCGTCTAAAAGTAAATAAAAATGGTCTTGAGATCTTGTTACGTAATCATTCTCTTTACATCTTACAGCCATGGACAAATGTTATAGACACAGTATAAATTGAACAACATAATAATAATAATAATAATAATAATAATAATAATAATAATAATAATAATAATAATAATAATAATAATAATGACATTGTATAGCGCCTAATCTTTAGATCTTCTACGCACTTTACAACATTGGACAACGCCTGTATAATGATATGATTACAAAAAAACAAACACCATGAAATTAGTAAACAGAAAACATGCTGAACGTATTTAAAGGAAGGACACATTATCTTCACCACTGACTGTCGAATCAACTTCAGCTGGGTGGCTTGATTTGTACAGTTGGGTGTCATCAGTGAACAATTGGTACAAAGGCGTAGCGATGATATTTTGCGCCCGGTGACGAACTATAAAATTGGCGCCCCAGCGATCTTGTGACCGATTTATTACCCTTGTTCACTTATTATAATGTAACGTTGCAAGCCTCATTTTGGCGCCCCTGTACGTTACTTGTAATTATATGATTGATCATTCAATGAATGTGACGTGGATTTACGAAAAAGGGGGAGGGGTGACCCTGTGTGCCAATGAGTGACTTGAATCTTCTAAACATCGATTCTTATGCAAGTTTGTTACATAATAAAAAGAAAGTTTTCTTTTTTCCTCGTTAATACCGGACATATTCCACTCATTAAAATACCAAGATATTGGTACCACGCGATGAAATATATCCGGTATTAATGTAGAAAAAGAAAATATCCTCTATAATTTTTTTTAAATTTATTTTTGCGAACTTTAGATGTACAACAATAATGTTAAATAGGGAATGACTGCAAATGGCAACAACGAAAAAGGTATAAACAAATTGAAATTTTAAAAACAACTCCAAAGTTAAACCTGAATGGATTTTTACAACTTTTTGGCGCAACTGGCTTAGATTTTCTTTTGTAATTTTAAAGATGTCAGCGACTACGTGTCCTAATAAAATGTTGAAGTCAGTGGTACATGAGATTTTTTAACTGAAGACTATTGAAACAGTAATTTTCCGCTTTAAAATCTTTGACGATCACTGACCGACCTTGAATTTTGTCAGAAAATTTGGCGACCAGGTGTTATAATTAAACATGTTTCTGTCTGTGGCCTAGGTTATCGCGTAACTTTTGAGGGGTTTGTGGCCCCTATTTGTGTCTGTGGCCTAGGTTATCGCGTAACTTTTGAGGGATTTGTGTGCTGTTGTAACAACTTTTACCTAATTACCTATTTATTTTCCAAAACGTTTGAGGGTCAGTAATCCGAGTATTATTTTAATTTTTCTTTCTTTATTTACAATACAATACAATACAATACAATACAATACAATACAATACAATACAATACAATACAATACAATACAATACAATACAATAACAATAACAATAGTATTTCAGGCAAATTGGTTATGAAATAGCGTTCTTAAAGTGTCAAAACGAGGGAGGCGTTGAAACAGAAACAAATCTGATTATAGCGTTTTAGTTCAATGGCATCATGTTGATGAAGATTCGTGTTTCAGGTAACTTATAAAAGCCACCTCCACGCAGGTATAAATAGTATGGTTTATAAGCACGTTCTATTAAGCAAGTCACATAACTTCGTCTTCAATAAAAGTGAGGACAACTTTGTATGCATCGTCTGTATAATCAGAGTGCGTAATCAGTCAACCCTTTTATCGATTACTTTTTGGTCAGTATGTATATGACTCTGAGAGAATCCATGAGAAAACTTATTCAAATCCCTTTCTTCGAACTTTTGATTTTCTTCCAGCGGGAAATATACAGGCAAAGCGCAAAATTCGTGGATTAAGACGAAGTCTTTCGATAAGAACTATTAGTGGGGCAGTTTGGTTGGGTTTGTGTTGTTGTTGTTGTGGTTGTTATCTTCTTCATTATCGATGCATAAAAAATATGGGCTTATGTATAACTGTCGTAAGTGCTTTAATTTACAGGTAATTGTGACTTTTGAAAATAAAAATGACTGTCTGGGTCGGAATCGAGGAGCCGCAGTGGTCAGCATTTCGAACTTGATACCGCATGGATGAGGATTCGAATCCGCCTCAGCCTAGATCAACTATAATGTTGTGTCTTTCGCCATGGCACTTTACCCAAAGACGGTGAATCCAAAGGGTTTCCTTTAACAGACGTTCCATCTCAGAATCGACTATGCCAATAGATTTAAATGAAAAATCGTACAAACTATAAGAACTCGTTAAAATGTGTGGCAACATGAGATGTAAAAGACTGATCGATATAATTTTTTTTATGTCTGATCTATGTTGGTTCATACGTATAGACATTTTGTTCACTAGTTTGTCCAATATATTGGATGTGACATTTTGTTTGCAAGTGATCTGATAAATAACATTTGATGTTGCACAGTTAGTATCATAATGCGTTTTAAATGCGTTTTAAATGTTTCTTTCGTAATACTGTTGAAACAACACATATTAGCACCACGGCTCAACAACAACCACAATGTAGAACATATACGGAGATACAGCATCACTATCACTCCGTCCCTCCTTCACTCATTCAGCACTACACTTAGCATTCACAGGCCATCAGTCTATCAATCAGTCTGCTGAAAACATAATATCCAAATCTGTGTACTACAAATGACACGGTCATGTATAACTAACTGCACGTAATGACGCTATATACTGTAAACATGAGTTGATTATTCTATACAAATTATATTATCGGGACTACTGTGCATGGTGATAATAATATTCAGAAGTTAACCTAAATCTGACAAGAATCGTATAGTAATTAACGTAACATCTTCTCTTTTAACAAATACAACATTATTGCGAATATAATCGTTCTGTTTAATTATAGGTAAACATAGAAACAGACAATAACATTGCATTATACGACACAAGTCGGAATTAACAATAATACAAGATAAATATGACAAGAAAACAATTATATCCAACATTACAAATAGTAAAATAATATTTAACTCGCATACCTCTACCGATGGAGATCGCGCGTCATGAAGTGGACTGCTCACTGACAAAACTTGTCATGGTTTACTCTACGATGGAGTAATTTATACACAGGCCATGTAGCCATACACTGCCTGTGCGCTCAATGTATAACGGTTTCCAGTCGTAAGCGCATTGCTCGTGCAGCATGGGATAAACCGAACTCACCATTTTGAAATAATAAACGATATACATAAACTACCCTCGTAACGCTGTGCACGATAAGGAAACACGAGTACATGTATTTAATCAAATAAATAAATAAACGATAAATATATACCATTCCGTGACAATAGACCAATTGTGTATAGAGATTGCATTTATACATTTGCTTATTTTGTTGCAATGTCATCAGAACGATTATAGAAAAGTTATGTATAATATACTTCATCATTTAATTGTCTTTCTACTTCCTTAGTACAATTCTCCTTGTTCGTCATCACTATGATGCTAGACTTAGCAGCGTTTTCAATAATAATACTTTCATTTGTGATAAGGTACGTCAACAATTTAGTTCTTCTTTGGATATGTTTTTTAAATGTTTTCTTTTAGGATTGCAATTGAAAATTTCTTTCTTCGTTAATTCAATGTAAACATCATCACTCTTTTGGCTAAAAAGGGGCTTTATGTAGATAGGACCTATATTCATCTTCTGAATATGTACATGATTTAAGGAGAAAAATTATTTCAATTTCAATGATCTTGTATATTTTATAAAAAAAAACAGGTTCTGCTAATTTAATATTTTCATGTACTTCACTTTGGTTCTTAGACAAAATGATAGAACCGTACCAAGAATTCGCTTATATATATATATATATATATATATATATATATATATATATATATATATATATATATATATATATATATATATATATATATATATATATATATATATATATATATATATATATATATATATATATATATATATATATATACAAACAAATGTTGTAGCAGTACAAGTCAAGATTTCATCTGTAGAAATGTTACACATGTTAGTTTTGTAAAATCTTGATTAGACTGAAAGAGCACAATTATGAAACAACATGTTCAAGTAGGAGAAAACATTCTCTATAAAGTTTCTTTTTACAATAGAACAAGGCTTAAGAATATGAAGAAAGAGGTAACATATAATGCCACTGAAAGTTTGTTTGACATTTTACACACCACATTTGGACCGCTGATAAGCGAAAGTTGAAGGTACATGTTTGACAAAATTTAATATTAATAATGCAGATAGATAAACACGCACATATACAAACATCTCACAGGAAACTCATAAACGAGATTACGAACGAGAGAATTTGTATAAAAGTACACAATTACAAAATGCTGAAAATATATGTATACGCTGCCCAATAAATTTTAAACGCACCCCCACCCCCGAATCTCGAGAGACTATCAGCAGTCATTAGCAACAAATACAGTAACCAATTTAAACGACGTTGAGGAAATTGAAAATAAATTTGATATATCATCAAAATATGTATGAAATAGGGAAAGAGATAGAATTCTGGTATGAAGATTAAATTCATCGCTGTGTGAATAATATAAATGGAAAGACACGTTGATTTGTTACTCTTATTTCAATGTGATGACCCTTAATGACTACAGATGGAGAGTACAATTACATTGCAATTAACATTTGATGACAAAAAATGCTCTCATTACAGATGAATAGACATCACGGGCCTAAACATGCCTGTTTGTCAGAAATATGTCTGTTACAAAACCTTTAATGTCTGCATGACAGAACAATTATTCAAACAAAAAAGCCATTTTACACTTTAAGCAACTCGATATAATGGGTTCGTTTGTATATTCAAGAACTTTCATCTTGAATTAAAATTGCAATATTTTAATTACTGGGATTGCGAATGTATTTTTCGGATTAACGAGAATCTGGACTTTAAGGTCGTTATTATAGGAAGCTTATGGATTGTCTGGAACTCGTGGACAAAAAAAAACACAGTATGATGTGATGACACAAGCCATAATTTAAGGCCATGAAGCAGAGCAATCAGTGGAAAAATGTAAAAACAAGCCAAATTTGTTTTTAAACAAAATAATACATTAAATATTGAAACCTAAAGATGTCATTCTGATTCTTATGAAAAGGAAACATTCCGAATGAGAAAACATGTCCTTTGTTTTAGTTTGTCTCGCATCATGTCTGGTGTCTGTTAAATATAGTAAGTCTGGACTTTACAAAAATACTCCACCATCATTAAAGGCGTACACCCTCATGGCTTGTGAGTGTAAAGTACGATCAGGTCCGATTCCAGTGAATGTTGGATGTGGAGATATTGTTTCAAGAAATGCATATGTAAGTATTACTTGGCAAATTGACTCTTCTTTGACTATTAATGTCTGAAAATGTCCCATAAATAAGACTAGTACAAGAAGGGGAACGAGGAAAGGAAAAGACTAGATGCATTGATTATGTGCTGGATGATTGTGAGTTGTTTTGTTTTGTTAACATCTTAAAAACTTTATTCTAAAGCAAACATTACTTCTGCTAGCACGAAATAGACCCCATTTCATAAATATTTTACTTAAACAATCATCAATCGGCTGCCATTCTCAACTGATTATGTACCATTCAGAATCCACTGAAGCTAGGACACATTGTTTGAATGCTCAAAACTTCAAATAATAAACATGAGAGAATGCAAACACATAACCTTGATACTACATACCATAAATACTACATGTAGCAGCTTACATCAGACACAAACTTCTTCGTTTTGTTGTTCATGTGCATTATCCAACATTGTGTACAAACAAGTTTATTATCATTTTGACTTACAATCATTGACTACCACACCGGTCTTGAGAGGTACATAAGAATCGTGACAGCAGGCAGCTTTTATACGTTTGCGTTGATTCTTCTGGATATGACTGTCTGATATCTTTGTAGATAAATGAAATCAAAATTGAGGTAGATGTTTTATGTTAATTCCGTAACGCTACTTCAACGACCATGCAGCTATATCTTTTATAAAACGACATTCTTGTCTCAAACTTGTAGAACACACACTAATGAAGAGATTCCAACCCCATTCCGAGGATGCGAAAGCAAATTATCAGTAAACTGTGTGACTACTTTGTGATGGCAAAACAATGCTGTTGCAATTGTATATCTTGTTCGCAGCTACAAGATGAAGAAATAGTTGACAATAAGTGTCTTTCCCTATGTGCTGCTTTGAAATCTTTATAATGTGGGCGTGTATCAACGGTTGTACAGATAACGAACTATGGCTAAAGTCTTGTACTTTTTACTTGTATTTAAAGAAGATGAAGTGGATAAAACATGTGACAAATACATGTACGCATGTTTCATTGTAACTTATGGTCCTTATATTTAATGTTTCATAGCCTTGTGTCAGGTTACTCGCGGGTTATGAGCGTTATTCGTATAATATTGTACAAGCCCCACTTGTCAAAGGGTAAGTGTTAGGTCCCACTTTGTCAAGGGGTATTGTACAACATTTACTAATAATAATAACTATAACCCACTCCCCTTTGATATTCGTTATCTAAGAGATGACCGCCCTCGATATAATTGCCCGGTTCGAGTATGAGAATGGATATGGTAAACTGGGCAGGTATATTGAACAAACAACTCCGAGCCCCCGTAAAGATAAATAAACAATTTAATAAAATACATACACAATTATGAAACTTCCTTTCATTTGGAATACTCGCGGTTTAGAAACACAACTTCCACCGAATTACAATAAGATTTGAAATAGATTTAAACAAATTAACCGTTCTATTACTGATAGTTTTACATCATCATAGGATCGAGTGGTACAATCGAAGTCAATGCTTAGTTCGATTTTCATAACCTGCTATCTCTCGGTCCTCGTTCACTGTTCAATTCAAAGTTGTTCTAGTCCCTTTCTCGTCCAATCTCTAGATACTCTGCACTCGTGGATGTTTCCGCTTGATTCCGGACTTGTCCACTGTATCATGCGTACACTGCAGACTCCGTCTCTCCCAATTTCTTCTCACAAAGTTTACGTCGCTATTCCCGTAACTTCACGATCTTCCCCAAAAAAAGCTTTTTTCTTTCTTTGTGTTTTTGGTGTGTCACTCAACCGTTGGTTTGGCGGTTTTCGACCACGCTACCTTACTAATGTATTTCTCTGAAATAACATCCGGAGTCCTTACTAAATAATTCTACCTCTGGCTCTCTTACAGAGCAATGTCAAGACTAACCTTTAATTTAGGTAGTGCGATATTATGTTCTACGAATTTTCGGGCGAAAACACACCCTTTATTTAACCGTGACCAATCAGAATCAAATATATTTTCTCCCGATTTCCTCTAAAAGTCGCTTACGTCATGGTCAATATGACATGCTTGGTTTTGAGTAACAGAATCTCTGCATTTTCTCAATTCTGACACTTTTCATGAGAAATTAAACTTTAAAATGTCGCTAGCGGTCAGCCTAGCTGCTGAATAAATAATGTTTAATTAGTACAACGGTCGTACTAGACTCTACAGACACCCCTTTTGCATAGCGTGTCGTCATAAATCTAAGTAATGGCTAGCTGGCCTCAACTAATGTCTAATTAATAGATCGACTGAAATTTGCCACCTCACACCCTGACATGCTAGATAAAAGAGATGAAGAACACTGAAACAGAGATAAAATGGCATGTTCACATTTTGCTCTCCATATTAATTGCAGAGATTGACGACACTGTTACTTTAAAATGAAGACTTTCAATATTGGCGTTATTGCAGATATATAGACATCATGGACACCAATATATCAAACAAATGTTTGCATTTTTTATATATACACAACAAAAATATCTAAACGCAAAAAATATCTAGAAAAATATGATGTCGTAAGTGGCCCTCTGTTGTAAAATTCTAAGACTGAAAAAGGCTTATTTTTGTATATTCATTTAGATTTTGAGAGTATCGTCATACCATAGAGGTGCAGTTGTAAGTGTGCCGATCTCCCTTCTATAGACCTCTCGTATGAAGACGAAAAGAACGCACAGCAACATGTACAAGCGAAACTGATTACAATCAACAGATCTGTACCGAAGACACGCGTGGAATCGTGTCAGGAGCATGCTGCACCTACGGTACTGTGGCAAGTAGAATGCGACTCTGAATTCAAAATGTTATCATGGATAATTTAAACAGACAAACGCATTACATTGGGGTTTTTGTCTGTACCGTAAACAACCCATATTCTAAAGACTTCTCGCATAAGGCGAAAAAGTACACACAACAACATGTACGAGTGAAACTGACAGCCAACAGGAAATCTGCGACGAAGGCATACGTGGAATCGTGCCAGAACAAAGGTCCACCTCTGATGCTGTGGTAATTCATGACCTCTCCGAATGTGACGCTGAACTTAACATATGATCCTAGATAATTTAAACAGCTAAACACATTCGTTTTGGTTTTTTTTGCTTGTACCTTAAATCATTCATAAGAAATATCAACCAATTGTTTACAGAGAAACAGACTGCATACGATTGTTTTATGATGCGATCGTAATACAAGATTGTTAAACTAGTGTGTGTAGAAGTGAGACAGAAAAATACAAAACCTATGCTGTCCACAAAGGAAGCTGAAATGTGCAGCACGACCATAATCGTTTAAACTGTAAAAATATAGAGGTCCAACATATAGCGGACTGTTAATTGAACTTTAAATATTCAAAATACATATCAATGTCTCTTCATCACCTGTGACTATTCAAAAGACAACATATTTGTTATCCCAAAAATTAATAAGAAAGTTCTTGGACTTTCCAAGGAAGATCTAAATGGCGTTTGAATCGATCGATCGAGAGAGAGAGAGAGAGAGAGAGATGGTTAAGGTCAAAACTTGACTCACTCAGGACTAATAAAAGGGAAAAGAAAGTTTGTAAAGAAATAAATTGTTGAATAATAAAAGAAATCAAATGTACTCGCTTATGAGTCGAGTCCAACTGAAAACTGCACAGACCCAGAACTGTCGTCGCATAATGCTCTGGCCGATCAGGTTATGTGGCGTTAAACAGAAGTGCTTGTAATCAGTATAACAAACAACATAGACCGGGGTATGCAAATGAATTATGCTATGACAGACCAGGTTCTCTAATGTCTGCAGTTGGACCCGACTTACACACGAGTAAGGACGGTACACAATAAACAGTAACTGTAACAGTTTGTCTAAAACGTTTGTCAGATCTGTCACTTACACCTTCTCATATTTGAATAACCACTTTCGATGATACTATTATGACGGAGAAGGTATATGTATTCCGTCTCCAATAAATTTAAAACATTGTTAGACTAGTTAGACACTCCGCAGATTATCTTGTTGTACGGCTCTTTCAAATACGTTTATTCAACCAAAAATTATAATTGATTTTAGATCAATAGATTGAATGCTTTCCAGATCATCTGAAACTAAAGAAACTTACTTTATGTGATTCATACTGTTTGTTTGAAATTGAATACATTGTTGATGCAGTATGTACGTATCAAATCATGGTTATACGTGGAAAATAAAGTTTTTCTATTTGTGTTACTCTTTTCGGTATGCTTTGGTGATCATCAACTAAATACTTAGTTAATTTTGTGAGTTGCCTCCTGAGTTGAAAACCTCTAGAATAGGCTATACTTGGTAAACCTCTAGAATTGTCTATACTTGGAAAACCTCTAGAATACGCTAGATTTGGCAAACCTCTAGAATACGCAAGATTTGGCAAACCAATAGAATACGCTAGATTTGGCAAACCAATAGAATAGGCAATACATGGTGAACCTCTATAATATGCGTGATTTGGCAGACCTAACGAAAAAGACTCTATTTGACAGGCCACTAGAAAAGATTTGGCAGACCTCTAGAATAGGTTATATTTGGCAGACCTCTAGAATAGGTTATATTTGGCAGACCTTTAGATTAGGTTATATTTGGCAGACCTCTAGAATAGGTTATATTTGTCAGACCTCTAGAATAGGTTATATTTGGCAGACCTCTATAATAGGTTATATTTGGCAGACCTCTAAAATAGATTATATTTGGCAGACCTCTAGAATAGGTTATATTTGGCAGACCTTACAAAGTCTCTATGAGTTTTCTGTAATGCTGACTTTAAAGATATTTATAGATAATTTCCTTTTCTATTTGCACAGTATCAGAATACTCTTTAAATTCGTTATGGCTGAAGCAAGCGAATGGTTCCTCAAAGTTGATTTGGCTGCAATGTCATCGCCCCCCCCCCCTCCATTCTCTCTCATAATGCAGTCGTAATTTAAAACAATTCGATGTATATACGTGTTATTTACCGATTATTCAGCTGTTTCTGAATATATTATATTATATTATATTATATTATATTATATTATATTATATTATATTATATTATATTATATTATATTATATTATATTATATTATATTATATTATATTATATTATATTATATTATATTATATTGCAGTACAGTATGATACGGTATGGTATGGTATTGGATGGTATGATATGGCACAGCACAGCATAGCATAGTCCAAGCAGTATGTTATGGTAGGGTAGGGTAGGGTTGGGTAGGGTAGGGTAGGGAAATAGGGTAGGGTAGGGTAGGGTCGGATATGTTAGGGCGCGGAACGGCACCGAACCTTACCGCACATCACAGCACAGTATTTGTGGAATAGTGTTCATGATCATAACGTTTTCAATATAGCGTCTATTCTTGACGACTAAATATGTGTAGTAAACTGAACACAGTTGTGACAGTGACAGTAGAGGAACTTACCTACACTGGTTACACTATAGTGACGCAATTTAACATTAAATATAAAATAACATCCTATAATTAAATTTCTTTTAGAAAAATATAATAAATATGGGACATGAAGTTTGATGTTTATGTCTTTTGTCATAGTACTGGTTACTATGTTGAAAATATTCAATGTGTGTTTTTAAGAGTGCTAAATTTGAAGGGGGAGGGAGCTGTATAGGTTTTTGTTGACTAATGAATACTGTTCAGTGGGAAGAAAAAATGAACATGAGAATTATTCAAAAGGACTGTTTCAATGCTTGCGATAGAAAAGCTAAACACCCGATTTAAATCATACAATAATAATACATGTGTATTTTATGGTGGCGATTTACATATATTACGTACTTCTGACGTGTAAAGCGAAGTTGTCTTCATCTGAAACATGCACATTGAAAAGATGTTAGCGTACCTCTACGTTACTTGTATTGACTGTGGCAGAAATTTCTTTACGTATTATACTTGCGCAAGTCGTACTTGATCTAAACACACAGCTGACCAAAATGTATGTTTCCATAGACAAATCAGCCTAAGCTAGTCCAAAGTACAGTACATTTAGCAGTTTTTTTTTTATTAAAATAGG
This sequence comes from Unio pictorum, assembly GCA_030141615.1. Taxonomy (NCBI): domain Eukaryota; kingdom Metazoa; phylum Mollusca; class Bivalvia; order Unionida; family Unionidae; genus Unio; species Unio pictorum. The sequence continues at coordinate 51,874 of JARLTB010000400.1, forward strand.
GAAAGCTATTTTTGCCAAAGTCGGCAATACCAGTTTCTGAAAGTGCAACGAATTAATGCAAAATATAACAAAACTCAAAGAAGTTGTCGCTTTTTGTTTTTAGAATTTGACTTTGAAGTCCAGAAAGTGTCATTTACCACATAGAGCAGTTTTGGATGGTTGCACATCTGATACAGTAGGACCTAAATTACATCCGCCAGCATACACCAAAATAAAGGGAATTCAATATTGTTTTAAGCATTACCTAAAATATATCCGGTATTACTTTATATAGCCAGGATAGCCAGTGAGGAAAACATGGGATATTATTTGCTAATTAAACTTTCAGCAAGTATTCGAGTATGTAGACCGCCAATTAATTAGAGCTTTAACAATATACAGTTGACCTAAATATGCTATACGATGTACTCTAATTGTTTGATTCGTTTGATTTAGACCTCGATGTACTTAAATAATGTGATAATACTTTTAACTTAGACCTCGGTGCACTTAAATAATAGGATAACACGTTTGATTTAGACATCGATGTACTTAAATAATATAATAATACGATTAACTTGGACCTCGATGTACTTAAATGATATTACGGTACGTTTCATTTAGACATCGATGTACTTAAATAAGATGATATTACGATTAACTTGGACCTCGATGTACTTAAATGATATTACGGTACGTTTCATTTAGACATCGATGTACTTAAATAAGATGATAATACGATTAACTTTGACCTCGATGTACTTAAATGATATTACGGTACGTTTCATTTAGACCTGGATTTACTTAAATAATGTGATAATACGTTTGATTTAGACCTCGATGTACTTAAATGATATAACGGTAAGTTTCGTTTAGACATCGATGTAATTAAATTATATGAATACGTTTAACTTAGACATCCATGTACTTAAATAATGTGATAATACGATTAGCTAAGACCACGATGTACTTAAATAATGTGATAATACGTTTAACTTAGACCTCGATTTACTTAAATAATGTCATAATACGTTTAACTTAGACCTAGATTTACTTAAATAATGTCATAATACGTTTAACTTAGACATCGATGTACTTAAATAATGTCATAATACGTTTAACTTAGACATCGATGTACTTAAATAATGTGATAATACGCTTGATTTAGACCTCGATGTACTCAAATGATATAACGGTACGTTTAATGTAGACGTCAATGTATTTAAAAATATGATGATAGGTTTGATTTAGACACCCATGTACATGAATAATATTACGGTACGTTTAATGTAGACTTCGATTTATTGAAATAATAGGATGATACGTTTAGTTGAAACTTCGATGTGCTATAATAAGAGTAAAATTACATGTCTTTCGATTATCTCAATTTTTTTCTGCGCCCCCCCCCCCCCTCTCCCCCCCCCCCCCCCGTCCGGAACAAATGTTGTTTTGCAGAATAAATAAGAAACAATTACCGGACTTACTGAAAAGTAATGTACTATACAAAAGTTTTTCCTCAAACATTTCTCTAATGCTATTTGTTGTATATTTTTCCAATACATTTTGTAGTATCTTTTCTTGCAATATTTATAAACATGTTAAGAACAAGACCTATTATTAACTATATAATGGGACAAAACCGAGTGTGAGGTAACAGCGGTGGTTATTGTGAAGCTATCCGTTCAGAGTATCCACGTACGAGTAAGAAATGAATGGAGTCTTGCCTTTATTAGCAGAATTTGAGAAAATTGACTCAAATAAATTTTGCAAGGATAAACAACATGTGACACTAAAGCTTTGTTGTCAAAACAGAGAAGTAACACTATTAATTAATTGAGAGAAACCGCAGACATCTAGGAAAGAAATGTCAGTGCATTTTGTTTGTGGTAAAGTCACATTTCATTGTAAATTAAGTCGCATTTTCTGCTGCATACCTGACACGTATAATGTAATAAATCATAATAAATTTTTTTAGTTTCCCTAAAATGAAAACACCAGAAGGGCCTAAAACCGACGAGAAGATTTATAAGACACAGGGAGGGTGTTAATATGATTTAAAATAATCTTCTTCTTTTGTTTTTTAATTCTATGGACTGGGGTGATTGCTAATTCTTGTTTTGAATTAAAATCATCTGAAATGTTACATGTCAACATGTACAATTAAACTTAAAAGCGAACTGTTAAAAAAACACAACAGCGATGTAATTTTTTTTTAATTTTTTTTTTTTTTGGGGGGGGAGTGATGTGATGTGATATGGATTGTTAACGTAGCTTTAACAGTGTTTCATTTTGGGAAAGTAAAAGCCCATTAATCGTCATTTCAAGTCATTTTATTTTGCAATTAATACAATAAAAACTGTAACAATTTTAGTGTTGAAACCTCCCAATGGGCATATTTGCTTGAACAACAATAGATTAGAGTTGTTTGAATGTAATGTAAACGGCTTGAATGTTGAAATAAGAGACTTTCAAATAGTCTGTTTGATCTCTGTTACCATCTGTCAATTAATTCTCGCTTAACGCCGACTCCAAAGACAAAAATGCAATACAGTTCAGGTGTGTACTAAATGGCGCATTACTGTACACATAATGGTGTCAGGTACTTGTCGATGTGTCAATATGGACTTGCCGTTATGGCATTGCATGTGCAATGTCTTAATATTGTTATTATGTTATTATGATGCGATAGGCAGCGACAAAAAAAAAGATCACAGGAGATAAAAAGCAACTTACGATTTTTCGTCGCAATTTATGCATAACTAAACAAAAAGTGATTTAACCTATGTGTTTGTCTTCTGATCCTTTCGTCGTTGCTTCTCTAGCTTAGTGGGTAAGAGGTCGGGCTGATCCATTCTTCGTTGCTTCTCTAGCTTAGTGGGTAAGAGGTCGGGCTGATCCATTCTTCGTTGCTTCTCTAGCTTAGTGGGTAAGAGGTAGGGCTGATCCATTCTTCGTTGCTTCTCTAGCTTAGTGGGTAAGAGGTCGGGCTGATCCATTCTTCGTTGCTTCTCTAGCTTAGTGGGTAAGAGGTCGGGCTGATCCATTCTTCGTTTCTTCTCTAGCTTAGTGGGTAAGAAGTCGGGCTCTTGACAAAACGTTCCCTGTTCAGTTTACACCTTTGGATAGTGCGGACCAACTGCTAAGGCCGTTTGCACTACTTGCATTGGTAGGATATAACCTTACTAGTCTTGCAGCGCCAAAACACCAGATCAAATCTCTGTCTGTCTGTTTGTCTCTGTCTGTCTGTCTCTCATCTTAAGCAACGCACGTTCTGGTGTTATGCAAAGAACTGTTCACAACAGTTCATTGTTTCCTCCCCCCCCCCCCCCGCAAAAACATAGGTTAAATTCAAAGGGTGAAAATTCAGCTATTTCTGTTTCTGTTTTACTGAATCTAGTCCATAACTGGACCAAATAATTAGTGATGTAGTGTTTTACAGTTGTTGTTGCAGGGTTTAAATACTAAATTTGGGAATAAAATTATTTTCTTATATACTTGATATATGATGCTCACAAGACAAATTAAGTACAAACATCTTTATCATGGCCTTTGAACATGAACCCGATACCGTGAATAATAATATATCACTGAAATAAGATCTGATTTTCTCTGGATATTCTTACATGCTAGAAATTAGGTGAAGTCCTTATTACATTTTTGAGACAACCCTCTCCCCCACCAAGTTACTGAACTGGCATAATTCATTGAATTCTTCAGATATGTTCATCAACAGGGTTATATAAACACACATTCATACCTGTTTGTGTTATCATGCTCACGAGCCATCGCAGCTATAAAAAGTAAAGATAAAAATAACCAATACAGACCTTTGACATTGAAAACATCCAAAACGTGCTGCCGTTATAGACTAGAATGGAAAGTGTGATGGAAAATTTATATATTAAAATGTCATTTTAGCATTCAGATTTTGATTCCCATTGTGGTATATTACCACTTTCTAAAAAGTATACTAAATTACATCCCCTAATCTCAAACAGCTCTAAAGTTTGAAAGCCGAGTGGAAAGCTTCCAATACCGAGTATAACAATAGCCAACTGTTCCACTGGACCAATAATGTAATATGTAATTCACCTTTCATGATGACCGTACACCTATACTTATACCAGGTTTCATCCTTTAACCTCAAGGCACTCTAAAGGTAAAGAGTTGAAAGGCAAGTGTGGAGGAATGCTTATAGTATTGACGTATGAAACTGACCCCCACCCGATATAACACACCTTCTAATGATAGCGCATTAGAATACCAAATTTCAATCCTTAACTCGCGAATAGGTTGAAAGCCAAAGTGTGGCAGAAAAATTAGAATACCGAGCTGTGGATTTGACCTTGACATGAGAACCATGAATTTCGTGCACGACACTTTCCAATGTTGTAGAAGCATGCCAAATATAATATATTAATAGCAAATGGTTACACATTTACAACGTTGAAACGAGTGTGATGGGCTAGTGAAATGACGGATGGAATAGACAATATGCCTCCGCCATTAGTTAAAGTATGAGAAACATAAATGTAGTACTGCAAACAGTACATGTTACACTTACCAATGTCGGGGTGTGCGTCTCTGTGTGTGTGTGTGTGCATGCGGAGTCCACAGTAACATTGACTTTCATTGTACAATATACAGGTTTCAATGTAGTGGCAAGAGAATGTTACATTATAACACTGACGCAATCATCATTTGCACACTTCAAACCTTCTTTAATGTTGTTATTGGTGATGGTTTACCACCATTTATTTGCTCCCGATTGGTTATATATAGCGGGAAGTATGACTGGTGGAGAAAGAGATCGGGGAAAAACCCTTGTAAGATCCACCGATCCACGGGAAGCTACTCGAGTGCTTTGTCGCGTACCCCAACAGGTCGAGCTCAAACCGACGAAGAGTTTGGTGATAAAGCAGCGAGCGATCAGTAAGGCGAGCAGTTCAGAACGCTCGGAAAACCAAGGCCCTGTTAACCTTTTCAGATTCAGCAATATCTAGTATTGCTCTTTAAAATCTACATGTTTGGACCCCCACCCAAAAAAAGAAACCAACATGCCATTCAGAGTTGCTTAAGCAATACTCATTAAAACTACTACCCAGAAACCAATTTCCATTGATAAGTTCAAGTGAAGTTGTCCGATTACCCAAAGAGCTTATTCGTATTTTTTTCTTTTGAGAAGATAGCGGCAAAAATGAATGTTTGTGATAAATTTGGTGGTAATTACCAAGTCCCTTTTATATTTCCATTATTTTACTACTTTAAAAATGAAGTATCTGTATTGGTTTAAAGTTCAAGCTCACCACAACAATAATGTCAATGCCCGGTACTAACCTGTACAAATTATTGTAAAATGATCGACATAGGTTATTCAGCATTTTATAAAATAAAGTTATACCTGAATTAAATGACTGGACATTTTAGCGCATGTGGAATTTCTGGAACCGATGAATCACTTATACGCCTTATTATCTTATGCAAAAGCCAGGCGCAGATCAATCAATATTTCATTTTCTATTTAGACTTTAATGCTGTTGTCTGTTTAATACATGTAGCATTTTTTTTTTACTGGTTAGCAATCGTCTTAATAAAACAAAGGAAAATATTGAATGCCTTTATTTGGGACAACAATAAGATGTTATAACAGCTGACCAAGTTGTCAAATGAAACCAAAATGATACGGACTGGCACATATATAGCATGGTATGTTATGGAATTCAACAGGCGTATGAAAATGAAACTTTGCCTTAGAGGCTGTCCATTTAGTATGTACGCATGTGGCGGGGAGGGGGATCAATCAAAATGCATACGCTTCCGTATGGGGTAGATGGGCTTATATACAATGTACGTACGCATAGGAAACGGGGTTGGGGTGAAACCTCGATAATAATTTGTCTAATACATAACTGGTTCGACTGTCTGATATTTGGCGGACACTAGACAAACTTTTTAAGCAATTTTTGTTTGATGCAGACATTCCACGTCAGTGGATTGTTTTATTAAACATGTCAATATTACTAATCCTTGATCGTTAGTGTGTGGATTAAATATAGGCCATTCTACAGAATTAGCGGGTGGGTTTGGGTGGTGCGTCAAGCGCACGTACGCAGGAGGTTGTGTGTGTGTGTAAAAAAAAAAAATAGTACGCATGTGTACAAAGAGGGGTCAGCGTCAAGCTTTGCCAGATTTCTGCTACATATTAAACGGATGGCTCCTTGATTCTATTAAGATTTTTGCATAACCCCTCCCCCAAACAATTCTGTAAGGCTTATCAAACTGAACTTTGATTAAGCAGAAATAAAAAAGCACACTAAGGCAATTTTGCTTAAAGCTTTATTGTGAAGTAACTGGATTATAGTTTGAAGCCAACAAAATAACCAAGGCTATATCACAGCAGGCAAAAAAAAAAAACTTTGTAAAGACTAATTCAATACCATTTCGAAGAACTTACTTGTAAGACACAAGACAGCAAGACTAACTTACTACATGTACAACACATTAAATCGAATTGTTTGAATGTTATGAACTTAGGAGACTCTACCACAAGTAAGAGGCCCAAGTAGGCCCAAAATTGCTCTTCTGACTAATACCAGTCAAAAGCAAAATGTATATAAAGTGGTTAGGTTAAAACAGGTTGCAAAATGTCCATGCAATGATGATCCTCAGCAACTGTTGTTAAGATTTAAGCTTGTCTTCACAAATGTGAAACATCTTTATGCATTGTCACTTACAATCAAAGAAGGTCACCTTCTGTTAAACTGGAATTTTAACACACTTCATTTAAGTCTTTTTTTTTGAAAATTAAATTTTCAAAAATTTAAATAATATTGGCCAAACGCTTTCTCACAAATCCCACTTAAAATGGTTCATAGGTTATGAAGCCGATATTTGTATGCTTGTTGCAATAAGTGTATGTATCAGATGGCTCCTGACCGACACCACAATCTGGACACAGCAGGGTCGTACCATAACCTTTGTCAACCTATGGTCAAGTCATATAAACAAGATATTATACACTTTCTCCCTCCGTTTAGCTTCTACAATTGCAGTGTTTTAATTATATTCAATATTCTCTTCCTCGTGACCTATGGCCTTGAAATCAATATCAGAGTGCTATCAACTTGTTTACTGAAAAATACAATGAAATTGAACCTTTTGTTAAATTTCATTGGTACATTTACAAGTCAACGTTTTATGAAGTTGGTGTAGTCTAAAATTCAAGCACAGAGTCTGACTTGATCTGGTTTTCAAAATTGCTATAATAGTACAGATATTGTGGTAGTTAGATCTGTGCAATTTTCATTCAAATACTGCCCTTTTAATAAAAAAAAATGTGCTTGAAAGCGACAGCCCTAAGTCAGTGGCAACAAGACTTGACATGACCTCTGTTCCATTAGAGGTCAGATCAGAACTACTTTGAAGACCCGCAATTTCAAGACTTCCACCAAGGTGTCCAGTTTTAAAAATAAAATCAACATAAATTTAAAACTGGATCAACTACAATTCAGCGAGAATTAATTCTTTACAACCCCGTCTTTTATATGTTCATTTATTCACGAATAGTAATGACAAGGTTTTCATAGTAATCACAATGGCAGGCTCGCCAACAGATAGGCACCCCTTTCATCTCTACATGCTACACCGAGTATTTTAGTAGTGATGAGAGAAATTTCAACATGTTGTCTATCAGCTCAGACCATTTCTATTTAGGAAAAGTCTACACTTCACATGTAGACTTTAAGAAAAAAACTCACATCACTACACCATTAATTCAGAATGAGTTGAGATAACAAGATTTTGATCATGGTGGCCATACTGAATGTTCGAAGCACCATTTTCATTTTGGGCTAAGTAGATCTTTGGATAAAACAGTTTACAAAGTGTCATGACTCTCCTCCTAGTAGTTAAGATTAGCAACAACAAAAACAACAAACAACGGCCGAATACTAACGATGGAGGCCGGATGTAGACCCACTACATAAGGTCTTCCAGTCTTCAACCAGAAGCGAAAAATGCCTCTACTCAATTTGGATTACACTGATAATTGCACTTTGATTGCAAAATCTTGAAATTTCATGAGTTCATAGTCTGTGTGATACGTACATCTTCAAGTCACACTATAATTGTCCAAGTTAACCAATTATTCATCAATGCTTTGAAAGTACCATATATACTCACATGTTGAATCAAACTGCAAACTGCACAGACCCAGATCTGCCTGTGTAAATCTGCATAGGATAAACAGTTTGTTAGGAATAACGAACACAGACCTGGATTTGACACATTATGCAACTGCAGATCAGGGTCTATGTAGTCTACAGTTGAACTTATACGCGTGTACTGACGGTATGTTTGTATAATTCTTGACCTCAAGGGGATCATAGTTCTGAAAATCAATTGAGAAACATTAGAAATATATGTATATCTTTAGAACATGGGAACAATCTCTATAATGCTTATTTTTAAAAACTTCAAGCTGTGACAGCAGTCGAGCACAAGAGTTCTATGAACAAAAGAAAGACATATGGCTGTCAGTAATAACATATGGCACAAGGATATAATTTTTAAAAAATGTTAAAATGATCTTCATAATCAATTATAAGTTGTCTGAAATAGAAAGTATATCTCTTATGAACACAAATTCCATTAAAATTTGGCATTGGTTTATCATAATATTTAAACCTCTTTTGTCATTGTTTCCTCTACGACTAACACAGGTGGTGATTCAAATAGGCTCATACAAGAAAAAATATCATCAACATTGATTTGAATCAGCAAAGAAAATGGAAATATTTTTTTACTTTCAGCAATTTCAAAAAGATAAAATTGGCAAAGACGAGTACAACACTGGTTGAATTTCTGGCACAGATGAAATGGGTTATAGAAAATGTATCAATCTTTCATACATTAGTTGATATCAAATGCTTTGATATTAAACATGAAAATATTTAGATCATATTAGGACAATTTCTTTTGTTTTAAATAGAAAATTTTTATTGATCAATTCCTAATGTACTGCACCAATCAAATTCTGAACACAGGAAATAATAATAATAATAACCATGGTATCTGAATTTCATGATAACCACAAACAAAAAAATAATTTAAGATTTCATTTCATAAATACATTCACAGCAAATAGTGGTTTCATTATTTTCACACTTATACTTGAATTGGAGAGAATAACAGGAATTAACAAAGGGCTATGTGAGGAGCAAGTTCCCCATTGTCAAAAAAGTAATGGAGAGTATGAAAAGGGGATAGAAAGAACCTGACACGACCATAGTTTAATATTTACTTACCACTTAAATATTTTGTTTCTCTTTCTTCTGGCTGCATTCCCTTAAAGAACATATGAAATCCAAATCCTCAAAAGGTGTCTTCTCAGGTCTTACAAGCATTATTTTGTACATTGTTTTTGAACCTAATTTGTTCGTTATCTATGAATGAATATTATTCTGAAGATGAACCATGTTTGGAGTTCACATTTTGGGTTAATTTGGTAGCCCATATTTTAAAGATGCATTGGTAAAACTTACATCTTGATTACAAGGTTCAAATTACAACAGAATACGTGTTCCAGGGCCCAATATGCCAATCAAATTTAGTTGAACAACCTTTCATGTCAAGCCAAAGTGACCTGATTTATCTGCTTACCTGACCCTCCCCCCCATGTTGCGCCAATCTACTGGTGGTACAACTGATGTGGCAACAAGTACTTTAAGGGTTAATTGGTAAATAAAATTAAATGCATGAATTTGCACTAATAATGCAGTTGTGCAATGGCAGAATCTTGGATTATGTAATGTTTGATAACAGTACTGTCATAAGTTGACACGAACATACCCCTTAAAGGAATCAAAAAATATAATTTATTTCTGTGACACAATACTTTTTTTTAATACATGATTGACAAATTCTGGAGATACAGTAAATCATATCATTATGTTTCCATAGTTTAGTTTTGGAAATTATTTGCATGATGGCAAAAAAAAAATAATATGGATAAACTATTGAGTAAAAAAAAAAATCACATACAATTTTGCTTCCTTTCTAGTTATATGACTGGTGAAATTTGTATGAATACAGTCAATGATATAAGCTGCCGATGTAAGAAAATGCCTGTTAATTCCTCTATTTTTGAGGGTATCACTTTTCCTCATTTAGCAAAAAAAAGAAAAAGAAAAAAAAAAAAAAAAAAAAAAAAAAAAAAGAGAAGACATTTTTCACTTTAATTTAAGAACATGGATCTGGATTTGGGTCCTACTCTTTCAACATAAGGCTCTCACTTTTTTGATCAAATCCTATTTTACATGCAATTCATTCGCAAGTGCGAGGACATGCAAAGTACTCATGTTTATGTGACATTTCGGTATTTTGTAATGAAAAAGAAAACAAAAATTTAATATCTAAAATGTAGAATTCTGCAATAATTCTATCAGTATATTTTTTAAAAAAAAAATTTTTTTTTTGTCCAATAGTATTCTACACACTATGGACTGTCTCCATTTCTTTCTTTTTATGCCTCTTTCACACGCACATATACACAGTAAGGAAACAAAAGATTTTTCTAAAATGATTTGGATATGAACAGGAAGATTAACTTGAATAAATGGTTGTGCGTAGAATGTGTCCTTAGCCTTGGTTATCCCATTAAAATGCGTCCCCAGCTATTCTATACTATGCAACAACACTAACAACACACTGACAATTATAATACTGCCTGGTCTACTTTATCCCCTTCCTAAATGTTGTTGTTTGGTCCTAAGAATGATCCCTCTTCTAATCTATAAAGTGCTACAGCTTTGATACTATTAGGTGATGGATTGTTCAATATAAAGTGATACTGGCCAGGCTATTAATAGATCAGGTGAAAAAAAGCCTACAGGTGTGACAGGCAAGAATTCAGTAACCACCTGGTTAAAATACCTAACAATTTCCATAATACTTTAAAACACTAATGTGTTTACATTAACATTAACTAGATTATAACACATAAATATGGTTCAGTTATGTCTTCAATGTGAAATATATTCTCAGAATCAAGAAAAATATGTAAACATCATGAGCATTATGTAATATCACAGAACAGCAACTTTCATTACATTTTGACTGTGCTCTTTCAGATTTGTCGCTGTATTTGTCATTTATAATTGTTTACAAATGGAGTCTAAGTGCAAACTGCATCAACCCAGATCAGCTACTGTATATCAAACAGGCAGATCTGGGCCTACACAGTTTATTAAGAGTAATCAGTAAATCAAACAGAAATACCATGATCTGCCAGCACATTGTGCAATGGTAGTTCAGGGTCTGTTCAATGTGGCTGAACTCAATTTATAAAAGAGTAAATACAGTATCTCAGTCCAAGATGCAGAAAATGAACTGAAAATGTCAATAATTTTCTTTCTTGACTGTAAATATTTTGTGGTCTACCCTGATGATAGAAGTAAAGGAAAATGGAGATAAAAATTGCATTTACTAAGTTGGATTTGCCAAATTCAGATGCCATTTTGTGCGTCTACTTAAGCTCAGAATATCCTTCAACCTGAACAAATCTGCTACTTTCATGTGGATGGACTGAACAGGTTCTTTGAAATAAAGTAATTTCTTAAACTGGTTGCTATTATTGGACAAACAATACTTTAGGCACTTCAATTTGCACAATGCATTATAACAGTTAATTACTAATTACAATGCATCGTGCAGTTTTTGGTCCAATTATTTAAATAAAGTAGATCCAGCCATTTTAAATTCCTGGGTGTGCACAGACAGCCATACGTGTATAAACAGGTTTTACAAAATATATGAGACACCAAAGGTATATATAAAAAAAATCCATATAAACAAAATATGTATTTCGAAAAATTAAGCTACCCACCCCCCATCAAATACACATGTATTTAAATTTTAAACCTCACTGGAGTATAATACATCTCTAAACAAATAATACAATGTAACAAGAAAAGATCCATGAAATAGTATACAGACACAATACAGAAAAAGACTCATATAACACTACTGTATTTACCATATATATTAGGACACTGTAAAATAATAATTTTGCACATGCCATTCTCACATAATGTAAGGTCAAAATAAACCAAGACTACATTATATCCAGGTTAACTACATTACAGTATCTTGCAAATAAAAATCATTATTTGAAAATACTTTTACTCTAAGTGTAAATGACAATCTTTTCAATAAGATGGGTTACAAAAAGTATTTTTAAAGCAAGTTACTGCTCTGTATATTGTTTACCCTGTTAACATCAATGTCTGTTTGTGTCAATTATGATTACAGATGGCAAGCAAACAGATGCACAGTTGGTGAATGAACACTCCTGGCAGCCATCTATGACCCAGCATCTTCAAGAGGATTTGGAGGAGAACATAAAATCAATCAATGAATTTGTAAAAGGTCAGAACAGAAGGAGATTTCATCAACAATATATGATTACTAACATAAATGAAATTCCATTGTACTTTGATCTAATTACTGGACAGACTTCTGACAAAAAGGGGATTACAATTTTGGAAATTCGCATGACTGGTACAGATACAAAAAAAAAATCATACTTTAGTTCTTGTAGTTTCCAGTTCAGGAGATGTGTTGCTTACAATGATAATTTTTCACATCATGAAGATAAAAAATATTCAAGTACTGAAAAGATAAGACTGTATGTGTCGAGGAGAAGGGTTAGGGTTGATGAGATGCTGTTGCAGTGGATTAAAGATTATCTCAAGCACACAGTTTAACATGTTGTTATAAAGTAAAATTTTAATTTTAAGTCCATTCTAAGTGCATTGTCTGCAATTTTCAAATGATTTAATAACTCAGAACTAAATAGGTGTTCCATAACTTATGACTAAAAAAACTGTCCCAGAACATAGTGCAAAAACCAAAATTACTTTATGATTTATGATGTCCCAATTAATACAGCAAATACAGTATATACACACAATACAGGAAAAGACTTGCGTAATAGTATACATATACAATACAGGAGATTATATTCATATGCAGATACAATAAAGGACAAATCAGTACCAACTTAATTAACTGCAAAACAAAATTACAAAGTAGCAATTACATCCATGTTTTGTTCAGCAAGAAAGTCAAATACTGTATATACTCACTTTAAAGTAAAGTCCAACTGCAAAAAAAAAAACAGACTTTGATATGTCATTGCATAATACACTAGCACACAAAGGTCATGCTGCTTGTTGAACTGATTACTCCTGCATAGGTCCAGATCTGCTGGCACAATATACTATGAACGACCTGGGTCTGTGCAATCTGCAGTTTGACTAGACTTAAAAACACACACATTCCTTTACAAATCAACATTAATAACACACAGCTTAACTGTACTGAAAAATGTTCAAATCTCCCCGTTCTCTTAAAAGATTCTTTTTCTTCAGCAAATTTTTCCTTTAAATTTTTCAGTGATACTTTGCCTTTGGCAATAAACTGAATTGTCCAAATGAGGATGAGAATACCACATAATTCTACTTCATTCTTAAACACAGATCTTCATTTAATTAATGAAACATTTTGATAATAAAAACAGATCTATTTCAGCAACGTAAACAATTAATAACTGAATAAGACTCAACATAAGATAAGCATACAGAAATAACAATCATCTTACAGATTGTGTGGAATAACAAGACAATATAAGACAAGAATATAGAAATAACAATCATCTTACAGATTGTGTGGAATAACAAGACTCAATATAAGACAAGCATACAGAAATAACAATCATCTTACAGACTGTGTGGAATAACAAGACTCAATATAAGACAAGCATACAGAAATAACAATCATCTTACAGATTGTGTGGAATAACAAGACTCGATATAAGACAAGCATACAGAAATTAAAATCATCTTACAAATTGTGGGAATAACAAGAAGACATTTTAGTAGACACAATTTTACAATAATCTTGTTTTTGGACCAGAAATAAAATCAAAATTTCCTATCAAAGATGTATATCGCTATATACATACTTATATGTCAGGACAAATTGCAGAAAACATGGACGCTAATCTCTCATTGACTAAAGCATTGCAGAATCCATTTTTTTTTCTACTTATTATTCTAACTGCACAAATCCAAATGAAGATGCAGTATGCAGATAAATAAGCAGTCTACAACTGGACCCAACTTATCAGTGCGCATATATATATATAGATAGATAGATAGATAGAAAGATAGATAGATAGATAGATAGATAGATAGATAGACACACACTTTTTTTTAACATGATTCATTAGTGTAAGACACGAGACAATATGCATAGTGTACCATATACTAATAAAATTTCAAAAATGAAATGAATAATCAAGCACCATTAAGCTTGGTATAAAATTAATATCACAAAAATATGGAAAATGGTTAATTTTATGTAAACTATAGAATTCTGCATGGCAAAAATAGAGCTTTTACACAAAACTGTCTTGTACTAACATCGAATAATTATGTTACACTTCATTTGGCAGCATTGTATGTAAACTGCACTGCATACAAAGATTCAGCCACAGAAAAAGTGGCAAAAAAAATTTAACATTATTCTTCTTTATAATTTAAAATTTTCAAGTTATACTGCTGTGCAAACAGATGATGGACAACAGACCATCCCATAAAATCTACTCGTCCGTGACCAGCAGAGCTAATAATGAGACTGACTTTTGCTTTTCTTGTGCAATGACAGCCACATCAAACTGCAGTTAACCAACACCTAAACAACCTTCTTATGCCAGGTGGGCCAAAACTGTATTACAACCACTTACATGCTTAACAATAGTCAGACGTAGCCAGATGCACTTTGTGCAGTTGACCTCATCTTATAAGTACATAAGGTGTTTCTCCTCTGAAAAGCCTAAAGAATCCACCTCATACAATGTCATCATCTTTTTAAAAGTAGTACAAAGGCTTATAATTAAAGATATTTTAGTAAATATTTGTCAAATTTTATAAAGACAGGTAAGCTTATCATTAGGCAAGAATTTACTATCGATGCAATGTGGTTTATTCTGACCTTAAACAATCTTCAAACTATCATGTGATTGACACGACAGACAAAAAAATACAATATGAATTTTTGAAGTCCAGTTATTACAAAGAGGCATATCAATGTATAATTAATCATACACTGTGTAACATGATATGTACTGATACATGGCACAAGGGTATTGTTTAAATCCTATATCTTTGGCATTAATACATCGTTTATACTGGTAAAATATGATAAACAACTTTAGATGGTTTAAGACACTGTAGATATGCAAAAAAAACTCAATGTTTGCTCAAAATATATCAACAAAAATGGATTTTAAATATCATGATGTGACTTGGTCTGTAATAATTAACATCTTTTTATTTATAGCCTAGAAAAAGAACAACTGAGAGCAGTAATTTTAGTTCGAAGATAAAAGCATTTCAAAGATAATTTTTTAAAACTTATTCTGCAGTGCACTTGATAAAAAATGGTTTTCAGGAATATTTTGGGTAATTATAGAAAATATGGCATCAAGCAAAACAAAAATTCAGATTGTTTTCTGGCAAGTTTTGTGTTTTTTGAAATGACGGTACTTGATCATTAAATAATTTTCAATTCATAAGACAAATTAAATTTCTGCTACTGATTTATTTAGCTTTGAAAACAGAACTAAAATGTGGAATCCATACCTCGTTAAGGTAAAAAGTTGTTATCTTGAGTCATGATAAAGAACCTTTCTTCCTGGGTCTGTGATGTCATCACAGTGTCTGACAGACCAAAGTCCTGACCAAACATCACACAGATAACTTGGGGTAAGTTTGGGATTTGGAGGGAAAATAAGACTGCTGGCAAAAACCATTTGTCCATTACAAAATATTTTTTAAAGCAAAAAATTTCTTCTCTTGGTTCTTGTGCACCAAACAGTCAATCCAACAAAATATCTACATACTTAGACAACTGGTTATGTTGCTCTGATTGAAAATGAAATAACAAGAAAACTTGTCTTATACACCATCTTTTTTAATATGGAAATAAGCTCCTTGCCTTCATGAATTAACATTCCATGAATGCATGTCAATGATACCATCCATTTTATTTTGCATATTGTATTGCATATGCATTCAAACTATACAAAAATGTTAAATATATTCATTCTTAGACAATTTTCAGGAACTTTTACTAAATTAATTAGCACACCGAGGCAATATTTGTTTGTGTCATTATGTAGTACATTAATTCAGACTCTGTGACAATTGACAGACTTCATCATAGACCTAAGTGGGTGGTACATTAATTGAGTGTTCATTATAGACCTAAGTGGGAGGTACATTAATTGAGTGTTCATTATAGACCTAAGTGGGTGGTACATTAATTGAGTGTTCATTATAGACCTAAGTGGGTGGTACATTGAGTGTTCATTATAGACCTAAGTGGGTGGTACATTAATTGAGTGTTCATTATAGACCTAAGTGGGTGGTACATTAATTCAGTGTTCATTACAAACCTAAGTGGGTGGTACATTAATTCAGCGTTCATTACAAACGTAAGTGGGTGGTAAATTAATTCAGAGTTCATTATAGACCTAAGTTTACAATCTGCATTGATTAGAAAAATACATATAAAAAAATAACAAAATTTTTATACATTTTTTTTTCCTTTTAGATAAACAATTGCTAGTTCCAGAACAGGAGTTTCTGTCCTCAGTATTTTTTACATTATCTCATTCAATATAACTCAATACTTGACGCTATGTCACACCTACAGACAAACCTTTGTAAATGGGTTCAATATGAGAAGGAAAAAAAAAGTGTTACAATTTCTTCCATTTGCTCATGTGAAGGCCAAATAGGCAATCCAAAACCAAGCATATCTACCTATCAACCAATTGGCAATATGCAACTCTAAATTTATAGGTTCATGAATCCGCTTGGAAATAACAAGAAAACCTTGTCCTCTACCCCCATATTAACTATAAATGAAATCAAACCCCCAGCCTTGTTGATTTAATTATGTCAAAAGTCTGAAATATCTGGTCTCGGTATTAAGGGTAATGTGATTTAATTGACATTTCACAGTACTTCTGAGAAAGTGTTTTTTAAGTTTTATGCCACTGTTCATACTGTATATTGCTTACTCTGAAACTAAACACAGTATAACTGCTTCATTAAGGATTGGTAATTGGTCATCAAGATGGCACCAGACAAAAGTGCACAAATCAATTTGTAAAGAATCCTTACATGTCTGAAATTTGCTACTTATACAGGCTTACAAACCATATTTACATATTTATAAATTGAGTCCAACTGCAAATAACAAAGATCCTGATCTGTTGTAGCATAATGTGCATGCAACTCAGGGTCTATGCTTTTTGTTTAACTCATTACTCCTAAAAAAAAAACTGTGCAGACCAAGATCTTCTATGGCATTATGTGATGGCAGATCTTTGTGAAGTTGGACCCTGACTAGTAATGATAGTATTGATGGTAAGTAAGTAATGCACACAGAAACTTTTACAACAAATGTATTTTGGCCCAGTAAATACATTTTACATTAATTTATTTTTTTTAAATTTTTTTTTTTTGGTTGGGGGGGGGGGTTTAGAATATTTCAGTTTAGATAAGAATTCAAGAGCCAATTACAAGCAGAAAACGTTTTTAGAATTTGTCTTGCTATACTCTGGACATGACAAGTATTTAGCTTTTTCTAGCCTCAAAATTGAGAAACAAAATGACCTGATAAACGAAAAGCACAACAGTTTACAACAGGAAACATATTTAAAAGAAATCAAGCTCCAATTATTTTCCAGGTGAGCATGTTGCAAACCATGTCAGGCAGCATATCCAGAAGTAGTTATCTTGATCACCTGAGGGCAGCTAAACTTCCCACTGGCTCTTCAAATCAGTAAACAACAGGCCTGAAAATCAGAAAAGATTTCATGAATTAAAAAATGTTTTAAGAGGTCAATAAGAGCTTAAATTAATCCTTCTCTGAATACCTTTAAACACCTGAATATATTTTGACACAGTATTTAATTATAGATCAAGCATTCCATTTTCAGGGTCCTATGATTTCTTTATAAAACTTTCCAGTCACCAAACACTTCAAAGCCATTATATTGTTCTGATCAGTAGAAAACATAAGGCCATATTCTATCAATCAGTTTAGTTGTAGAAACTTTTCTTACAATTAAAGAAAAACAAAACAAGAGTCCCTTGAAGTGACTGATGCTCAACTGACTGAAATGTATCTTGGGGGAATGAGTGAGTTAAAACTGATTGTTTGTTTGATTAGGATTTTTAACATAGCTTTAACAATATTTCAGTCATAATGCTACGATGTATGCAGTGAGGCAGTTTATAGTGATGTCTAGCAATGAGGCATCATGCCATAGAGATGTTGCATAATGTCCCACTCAGTCACATTATCCTGACACCTGTTCGACCAGTTCTAACACTAACCTCTTAATGCTGAGCATCAAGCGATGCAGCTGTTAGTACCATTTTTTAAACATTTTGGTATGACTTGGCCTGGGATCGAACCCATGACCTCCTGCTTCTGTGGCGAATACTCTAACCACTGGGCCACCGGAGCGGTAAAACTGGTTGTAATTGTGTAATACTTCCCTATCACTACAGCATTGCTTATGTTATGCCTAAAAGCCTATACTGCTTTATGTGAATACATCCTTCTGCAGAATGGAGAATTGTCAATAAAGACATTCCACTTATGTGTATTGCATGCCCATGCACAGAACAGTTATGTTTTTCACAGATAATGATTATGACAGGATTTAAGAGTAGGGTAGGGGAAGGGCATTTGTCAAGAGTGATGGGTAAGTATTACCTAATTATAACTAGTTACTCCCTCCCCCAAACAACATTTTAATAGCAGTAATACATAACCCATCATTACTGTGTAGCTAATGCATTAATCCTCTTTCTTGTGTGGGCACTTTTGGATGATGTACCCCATTTGCGTGAAGAGCTAGCTGTCACTACCTGAATCGCATACATGCATGTTTGGTTACCTCTGCACCATCTACGTGTAAGCGTTGTTAGATGCCTACAGTAAACATCAGACACTTGGTTTGGTTTTCATAGCACCACTTCAGGAAAAACCCTCTATTAGATTCAACAGGCACTTAGGTAAATGATCATTATCTCATCATGTTGTTGCTAATTAGAACAGTTATCTTTGGTGATTTATAAAATTCTAATGATTTTGTGTAGATGTAGACAATGAACCAATTAATACTGTGGTTGACAAAAGTCAGCTATGGTAAGTCAGATTGCTTCACTTATTTGTTCTCTCAAGATATTAAAGTACACAAACAATTCATCTGTGAAAAATAATTATTCAAGCATCAAGATGTAATTTTACTCTTGAACCTTTCAATAGTAAACAGATGCATACAAAACAAGGTAAAATGTTCAAATTGGTTAAATTGATGTTGATCTTAAAATAAATTACATTGCTCTAAATTTAACTGGAAGGTCTATGTATTCTAATCATATAGGTATAACACCCACCCACCCATTATAGCATGCTTCGCTATAGTATGATTTCGGATATAAATGTAAAGCAGCAACGCTATGGGACCCATCAGGCTCAAAGGGTTATAACAGTGCTTAAGTAAAACCTTGTCAGTGTTTACAGCAGTGTGAATGGAGATGAAGCTCTGAAGACAAGGCCATGGACATAGACAATGCATACTTAGAGGTTTATGCCACTGCTTCCAACAAATGATGAAGAACTGTTCATGACAGTAATTAGTTCTTTTACCCAAAAGATTAATGAATTTTCACTGGAATGCAACCCCAGGTCTACATAGAGATGCCAAGTAAGCTGCATCCAGAATCCAACACGTGTAACTGAGCCTGTCAGGAAAAGGAATCTTTGTTTTATTAGGATTTTTAACGTCTGCAGTGAGGCAGTTTATAGTGATGTCTAGCAATGGGGCATCATGCCGCAGACATGTAGCATGATGTCCCACCCTGTCACATTATCCTGACACCAGGCCGACCAGTCCTAACACTAACCTCTTAATGCTGAGTGTCAAGCGAGGCAGCGGTAAGTACCATTTTTGTAAGTCTTTTGTATGACTCGGCCGGGGATAAAACCCACGACCTCCTGCTTCCACGGTGGACACTCTAACCACTAGGCCACCGGAGCGGTTAGGAAGAGGCATGAACTGTATAGCTAAAAGCAGGTACAAAAGGTCTAGATCACCATAAAGGAAGGACAAAAACCAGCTATGCAATATGAACAGATATGGCATTACTGATATTACAGTGACCTTGTCCTTTATAAAACTTGATTATATCGGCTATTTTGCTTAATGTATATATTTATTTTTTGTGCAACACAATTTCTCAACATATTCATCAGTTTCATATTTAAGCTCATGGTTATAGACTGGTCAAGTCCTGTTTCTGGACTGAAAGACACCAAATACTGAATTTAAGTTGCCCATTAATGCATGTGGCTCAGTCAAGGTTCACATTAATTTTTCCCTTGATTAGCTTGGTAGACACAGTCCTGGATTTTTCACTTAGGTTGTTAATTAAGAATGGTACCAATCCTATTCCCCAGAATGAGCTGTCAGTCAGATGGTGCCACTGCATTGATTCTGAGAGGAAATATTGAAAACTTTATGGCAATTAGCGGAGCAGTGATTGTCTCTGATGATGAAGCAGTCTATGTGTCTTGTTTCTAGAGAACCCCATGACTGAATCTATATTTCACACTGTTGAAACTGACATCAATTAATACTGGGGCTAGAGCCCCCAGTAAAGTCAATTTAGAGATGTGCTACAATAATCTTTTCACTCAAAGAGAGGTCATTTCTTATTTTCTCAACTGATAAACAAACTGAAGCAAATCTTGCTTGATTAAATCTCCTGTCTAATATCTTAAAGATGATTGTTATTATATTTATGCCTTTCAAATAATAACTGCACTAAAATGTAAGTTTGTTAGAGGGATGCAATCTTCACTGTCCCTCACTTGTTTTGCCAGTCTTAATCAATACTCTGTTTACAAGTTAAAAACTTTCCCTCTGCTAAGATATTTCCACATTTTTGTATAAAAAAAAAGAATTTAGGCATTAATCATTTCTTCATTGAGAAGATAAAATGTAATCAAAGTTTCAGACCTCTATTTGAAACTTAAAACAATACTATTATCCAAACACTCTGGTTAGACTTGGATTTCTCACAGAAAGAAAGGCTATAAATCAAACCCAATGAATGCCTTGCCAAAACCAGCAGAGAAATATTCTTTATTTTTCCAATGCAGACAGGTTAAGAAAATGGACAACATCCCATTTTCCCAAAGTTAATATCCTATGTAAATTGTAGCATTGTAGCTAATACAAATTATGCTTAACCAACAAGATTTTTACATACTGTCTATACTCACTTTTAAGTTGAGTCAAAACTACAAACTAAGATTCTGAGCAGCTGTTGTATAATACACCTACAGATCGGGGTCTTTGCTGTCTGATACACTGATTAATCCAAAAGAACTGAACATACCAGATCAACCAGCACAATATGCTACAGCAGATCTTGGTCTGTGCAGTTTGTAATTGGACTTGATAAGCGGGTATATACGGTAATGATTTGCTGCTGACCTTGACAAACTGGTACTTTAAAAACACTGTATCTTTTATGTTACTTTGTCATGTAGCAAATTTTTTATTTTTTTTAATAAGGACAGTATTTTATTTTAACTGTGACCTAACCATATACTGAAATATAATCTGAATCCAAAGAAAATGAATCAATGGCAATCATCAGTTCTTTCTTGTCAATGACATTTCCAAAAAAAGACAACCTAAAGACTTGTATGACCATCCTCTCTGTTTGCCTTCATGTCAAATGGAGAGTTTATGGTAAACATTAGCAAATACAAAAATGGAAAACAAAATCATCATGGTGAAGCTGTCAAACCTTTGAATGAGCATGCTACTGCTGAGATGTCTGGAACAAATGTCAAAGTCTTTAAATATATACATGTTACAGCTGATCTTTCAAAGTGTTTGAAGTCACATGACCAATTAAAGAAGCATGAGGCTGATTTCGAGTTAAATCCCTGCCATGAAGGTCATGTGTACTGACAATTAATTTTCACAAATGGGAACTTTTTTCATAGTCCTCTGGAAAGCAAATTACTGTGATAAATAAACCTCAGTTATAAACCTACCTGCCATAAGAAATAAATGTTCTTACCCAGTGCTGGCTCCATAATACAGATTTAATTGTATTCAATTTTAACTTCCAAGTGAGCAGTTGACCTTTATGTTCAATGAAGACAAATAAATGACTGTCTTGGTGCAATTTTATAAAAGAAAAGATAAACAAATACAATACAGGACATAAATTCAAGTGATCTTGGTTCCTTTTCCAACTAAATATAACTTTGCTTTTTTTTATATCTTGACTTTCAAACATTAATAATTTAAAAAATTTAAAACATTTAACTGGCAGTATATAACCCCTGTTTTGCTAATAAAATTTCAGAGAATCTATTGAACCACACATCTAACCATCTGACAACTATGACTGCGCAGAGATATAAAAGAATTAAAACAAAGAAAATTATTCTTGTTTATCATATCATAGTAAATGGAACAAGTTGATAATAATCTGATTAGTAATTTAAAAATCTGCTTGAAATCAGGCTTTGCATCAAATTGGAATCAGAGCCAGAAGTTCAAAGTCTATGCATAAAAAAATTACCTTGATTTACTAACGCATTGAAGCTACATATGAAAAGTAAACAGCATGCATGCAGTCAGTCCAATCCCTTTAGCAGGATATTCTTTTGACATGTAAATCATCAGATGTAGGTCAAAGTGACCTTCTTTGGTTCAAAATGACAAGTAGTAACATAAATGCACCCAATTATCAGGTTTTCTGATGGGAACAGAATAAAGCACTAAATAAACGAATGACCGTTTTAACTTTAAAAAAAAACTGAAGTCAGCGAGTCCGAAATTTAGGTAAAAAAGAACTCTGGGAAAAAAGGATGTAGAACTTGTCATAATGCATTCAATCGCCAAGTTTCATGGTTCTTGGTAGCATCATATACATTTAACTCTTTGGTTGTGAGCTAAATGCACGAACTTAACTCAAGTCACAATCATCGTTTTGTTCTAAAATTATAGTAACAGCGAGGCATATTATCATCAATTTAACAATTACAGCATGAATACAGTATGTCTGAGAATTGAATTACACAATTACAGCATGAATACAGTATGTCTGAGAATTGAATTACACAATTAAAGCATGAAAACAGTACATGTATGTCTGAGAAATAAACATGAAACCAAAAATTTAACCAAAAACATGAGCATAAAAAAACAAAAAACATAAAGGCAGTAAAATGTTAATTAAATGTAGATGATAGCGACCATTTTATGTCAGGATCTGGTATTAATTGGTGTGCATATAATGTCTGATCATTGTGGCATAGGAAGTGCTTGAAAACAAAACAAAGGTCAAGCAAGAAATGAGTCATAGTGACCTAATTATGGGATACAACTCATATATATATATGAGTTGTATCCCTTTCCTCACACTAGCTACAAGAAGAACTATATATTATAATTATATAGGTCTTTCCTACTGGAGTTTATCTATACAAGTGACTCATTGTGTTTTTTAAAAAAGACTTGTCAACTGTTTGGTAAAGCTAACCTGTCAAACAACATCACACTATTGCAGATTTTCCTCTATTTAATTGCAAACTGTTACAAAAATGTTGTTTAATCTATCCATTCGTTATGTCTGCTACCAGATTTGTCTGTTTGGACCTTCATCAATTGTGATATCTTTTATTCAGCTTTAATTAGACTGTTGGTTGATTGGGTGGTTGGTTTTAATATCAATATCATGTTGAGTAAGTGGGAAGTAAGTCCCTTTCATGCAGATATCCCAAGGCCCACAACCCAGACTGGCCAAGATGGGTATCGCCTACAACCATTGGATTTCAAGTCTGATGGGGAGTTTCTGCTGCTCACATAAATAATTAAAAATCAATTAACAATTATCATGCAGTCATAAACCAGCCATTTAGATACATCTATACAAACCAATAAATAAATAAATATTGTGTTTCACAGATGGATACCGCATGTTCATTACAGAATATTTTAATAACTAATTTAGTGTACTTAGAAAATTGTATTTATGTTAAATTTCAAAATTTTGAATAATATTAATTTATGCCAATATCAACTTGTAATGCATTTGCCAACTGCATGGCTACAATGCAACCATTTTTGTTGTTCTTTTGGCTGTTGTAGCTAACATGATATCTCCTATACAAGTAAGCACCTCTAAAAAATATAGTTAAGTTTATGAATCATCTATTGCCCATAAAACAGAACTTTCATTTTGACATATGATTCTTGTCTAAAACTCCTTGGGATTCTGTTTTATGGGTTGCTTCTCTATTCAAAATTTAAAGAGGAAATTTAATCCCTCCAGTAAATTTTAATTCAACAGGTTAAGTTTGTAATTGATTTGACTGTACCAGGGAGAGACAGAGTTGAAATAGATCATGTTGATTTTAATTAGCTCCACTCCTAGCTATAGGTGAGAAACAGATTCAGCAGAGCTTTATCCCTTTGATGGATGGCAGCAGCTGGTGACAGGTTAATTGGCTACTGTTAATTACATAGAACCAGACTGGAAGAGACACATCACCCAAGTCTAAGGTTGGAGGTCAAACCTAGGGCACTTGCTACTGGGAATCTGAAAGCTTGTGCCACCTCAAACAACCTTTAGCCCTTGATATGATCTCTCAATCAATGGGATGCAGGGACAGCAAAGGAAAAAAGCAAAGCAAGTGTAAGGTCATATTTAATTGACAGTATATCTGGCCTGTAATTTATCCTAAATTGCAATTTAAGCAGCAGGAAAACCTGTCAAATAAATGCCACTTTTGGGTCAACAAAACTGTCCTATGTGAACAGGTACCCTTTATATAGAGGTTATACACAATATCTCTTCACCCTGATGCTATTTGTTAAATACAGTTACTATTACAAGGTGTATCTAGTCATGGATCCCATTTCATTAAGTGATAGTAACATTACATGTATAAATTTACTTTATTAGAAGGTGGTCTCACTTTAATATTGTATATTCCATGGTACCTACGGAGGACATTAAGGGAGTATTATATTTAAGTGAAATTGACAAAAAATGGCTGTCCCTAATGAACAGATGTCCTTCACATGAAGGTGTCCATTTTCTTTATTATTGAATACTGTATGCGGTGAGTTAAAGGAACTCTAGAAGACAAATATAATACATTTACACATGTACATATTCTTCAGCATTATGCTAAATTTTAGCGGAGGTATGAATATACATCTCCCTTCATAACTTGTACTTGGACGACTCATGAACCCTCTTATAATGCAGGAGCTGGACAAGACCCCTAATTTTTTTTTTGAAAATACAAAAACAATCTGCCTCTTTTTCTGTTAAATATGATGAAGTGTGTGTGATTTGGGGTTTTAACATAGCCTTAACAATTTGTCATCTTATTATTAGAACATTCAAGAAAATCAGGCTTTGATGGTGATTGTTGTTCCACATAATAAATATCTTTATTTTATTTAAGAAGAAAAAAATTATTTTGCTGTGCAAAACAATCTTGACATAATACATGTTTTTACAGGTATACATGTATGTATGTGATGTGTATTTAACCCTCTTGGTCTGTAGTTTTTTTAGAACAGTTTTTCAGTTATTGATTAAAGTGAAATGAAGACAACTTTATTTTTTTAAAAAGGAATGCAAACAAATATTTCATTAGAAAGAGATATCCCGACCATGGATTTCTTAGTGTCTAGCTGGGATGGCACGCCCTTCTTAATTTTCATAGGTCCCTAGTAACTCATGCCCTTGCTTATGGTGCAGTCTGCCAGTATATTTCTTTTACCCCATTGTGCAAGTGGTGTATACATGATGATTAGCCAGAAACACAAATTGCTAGTTCTGCAGACAATGGACAAAAATGACATGATGGCAACTAGTAACTTTAACAGAATAATGACATGATGGCAACTAGTAACTTTAACAGAATAATGACATGATGGCAACTAGTAACTCTAAATAATAATGACATGATGGCAACTAGTAACTCTAACAGAATAATGACATGATGGCAACTAGTAACTAACAGAATAATGACATGATGGCAACTAGTAACTCTAACAGAATAATGAAAAATAAAAAAGTTTCAAAAATTTCAACAACTGAAAGAACACTACTCTGAATGAAAACGATAAAATTAATGACAAATGTTTCACCTTGGGTCAAAAATATTAATAATTTTAAAGACCTGCCATCAAGATGCCAGGAAGATTTCTGCATCTAAACTCTGATAGAAAAAATGCATCCAAGTGAAACCCTTACCAACATACATTTACATTTTTAAAATACGATGAATTTATGATCTTTAGCAAATACATGTACATAATTTACACCATGTTAAATACTCATTCAGGAATGTATTTCATGGACAGTGTTGACAGGCCACTTATTTCTATACATTTTAATGTCATGGTTCTTATGTGGGGACTGATATTTAACCAATGCTTGCACACATAGCTCACATCAAACAAGCTCTCAGAAAGCAGAGCAACATTAACCCCTTAAGGTGTTTGCATGAAATGCAAGTAGGAAACACATTTTAGGAAATATTTCTGAATACATCCTAAAACATCGACTTCCAAGCAATTTTCTATAGCCCAAAGCATAGTTGTGCTAAAAAAATCTCCATTGGTTAGCTTGCTCGCGCATGATCAGAAGTTGAAAAGTTTAAGTTCAATTTTATTATTTTTTGCTTAATGGACCCATAATTTTTGTATGGAGAAGACTTTTTATTAAAATGTCCACCTTTTCCTACTTTTGCACAGGTTCACCTGTCTGTGTGCACTTCAGACCAGTCTGCCTTAGATCTAAAATCTGGACACAAAATTGGATTTTTACAATGGGTGAATTTTTTGTGGAAAAAAAACCCCAGTCCTAAAAATTAGGTTTCTCCCTGAATTTTGTAGTGCAATTAAAATGTCCGGATTATTTGGTATCATTGTAAAGCTATATCTGTCTACCTTTCTATAATACCACCCAATTTAGTGTATCATACATGACCTTGACGCTACACACCTTTGCAGTAGGCTACTACCGCCTGCCCCGTAAACGCTGCCCTAGGGGTTTAATGTCATAATGGGGACTTATATTTAACTAAGAAAACACATATCCCTCCCCCAATATTATCTATATTTATTGTGTGGTTATGGATTGCTCTTCTTTCTGAAGGCTTGTTTGATATGAGCTAGGTGTTCAAGCATTTCTTGGCTGATATATAACTTGCATGCAAGGTTGTTTCAGAAGTCAAGCAGAAGGCTAGACTGAGATCAGTGATTATTGCGATTTTCATATGATGTACATTGTTATACTCTCCTTAAGCGGGCCTCAAGGGAGACTAGTCCTTGACTAATGAGTCACTCTCTATAAATAATGTATTATTATTATTATTACCTATTTGATAAATTGAAAACATACCCTAAAATAAAATCAAGTTCTTCTTCTGTTAAATGTTTACTTTCCAAACCAAGAGCAGTTTTTTTTTGTACAGTACCAGTTTTAAAACATTTAATAGTTTAATACTTTGAGAGTTCTCTCCCTTCACAATGTGATTGGCAATTATGGACCCAGAACACTATTTTATGATGAGCTGTACTGGTTGACATCACTTTCAGTAGATAAGAGCAACAAAACAAGAAAGAAGCTGCACATGGTCAAGATTTCCCCTGAGTACAATTTCAAATCAAAAAGGGTTGGGTCAAACGATAATGAAAAAAAAAAAAAAAAAAAAGAGCAAAAAACTTTAAAAATTACCTTATTTTAAATTGTACAGGGATGACATACAGAGTCAAACACAGATGTCAAAGAAATCATTATGTAGAGCATTACAAAGACCTGCTTGATGAAAATTGGTCCTGATATAGTCTACTAAGAACTACTGTTCAATTCAGATGGTACTAAGAATTTTGAAAGACTACTGAGTACTAGTGGAAATTTTGGCTTTTTTGTTTTGATGTTTCATGGAACAGTAGGCCATTGTTAACTGTGCTGAAGAAATCCAAGTCAAGTACCTTGCGCACAGATGCACCATGATACAAGACATAGTCCAATCCGATGGATTTAAAATTGCATCCCTCTGGTTGAGAGTCTGGCAAGATAAATTCTCAGGCATCATTGCTTTCAGAGATGCAATGTGAGTAAATTTCATATGCACTTGAAGATGAATTTTTGTGACTGTATTTCATGTGTAATTAAAGGTATATTTGTAACATGAGCGTATTCCATGTGCACTTAAACATGGATTTGTAATGTGTATTTCATGTGCACTTAAAGGTGGATTTGTAATATAAGTGTATTCCATATGCACTTAAACATGGATTGTGTGTATTTCATGTGTAATTAAAGGTGGATTTGTAATATAAGTGTATTCCATATGCACTTAAACATGGATTGTGTGTATTTCATGTGTAATTAAAGGTGGATTTGTAATATAAGTGTATTCCATATGCACTTAAACATGGATTGTGTGTATTTCATGTGTAATTAAAGGTGGATTTGTAATATAAGTGTATTCCATATGCACTTAAACATGGATTGTGTGTATTTCATGTGCACTTAAAGGTGGATTTGGAACACATTCTCCTTGTACTTCTCTGATCTCGAGTGTGATAGCTTATGTGCAAATGCATGTTTGCTTAAGTTGTTTAAAGAAGGCTTCCATAATGTTCTCTTAATTTGTCCATTGTTCTTAGGGACTCACTTGTACATAAAAAAATCCAGCACTCCCAAATGAAGACATTATTCCAACTTGGTACCTATATTGTCTTCTTTTTTAATAATTGGTATTTTGGGGTTGTAGGCTGGTAGGGTTCACAACATTCCACACCCAGCCCCCCCCCCCCATGAACAAGTGTAACATGTTACCTTTGATTATATTGTTTCCACATGCAGTGGCTGGAAGCCTGAAAGAAAAAGGTGAACAGCTAATGAAAGACAAACGTCTACAGTTCAATATAGATGTACATCTAAATACAAAATCAAATGCATATATATGTAATATTCATGCACATGAGACTCCTAAAAACATCTTTCTGAGAGACTTAACATATCAACAAAAGTCAAAATCCAACAAGTATCATACCCATGGGTCATGTGGGAATACTCTCACAGGAACAGGTATTAAGCACTATGTTATGACAGGCATATAGTAAGTCTGATAGACATTCTCGTCCAATGTCCATCTCATAATTGACTGACTCTATTTGACATGTACATATTTAAATAGACATAACTACTATTTTTCAAACATTTAATTTGTATGAAATTTTCAGTATATACTTATTGTTCATACTAGTCCATATGTGCAGGGGCAGAGCCATCTCATCTCTGTCTGCGTGGGTTCAAGTCTCAGATTCGTTATTGTGGGTATGTGAGCTTCTCGTGAGTTGGTGGTTCTTTCCAGGGGTATTCCCAGGTTCTTCCTCCACCATTAATACCGGCCGCCATGTATAGCCTATTGTGTGCTGAAAAATGGCATTAAACCCTACAACAACAACTAGTCCATTTTGGTCTAACATCACAAGAAACAAAACTAAATTTGTATCATGCAGTATGCTGATGAGTTAGCATGGATATTAGGGTTTAATAGCAAGGATATCTCTGTTCTTGTAATATATCAATTTAATTAGGCATTAGGGTTTAATGGCAAGGATATCTCTGTTCTTGTAATATATCAATTTAATTAGACATTAGGGTTTACTAGCAAGGATATCTCTGTTCTTGCAAATAGGTAATTTAGATATTAGGGTTTAATGTCAAGAATGTCTCTGTTCTTGCAATATATCAATTTAATTAGGTATTAGGGTTTAATGGCAAGGATATCTCTGTTCTTGCAAATAGGTAATTTAGATATTAGGGTTTAATGTCAAGAATGTCTCTGTTCTTGCAATATATCAATTTAATTAGGCATTAGGGTTTAATGGCAAGGATATCTCTGTTCTTGCAATATATCAATTTAATTAGGCATTAGGGTTTAATGGCAAGGATATCTCTGTTCTTGCAATATATCAATTTAATTAGGCATTAGGGTTTAATGGCAAGGATATCTCTGTTCTTGCAATATATCAATTTAATTACGTATTAGGGTTTAATGGCAAGGATATCTCTGTTCTTGCAATATATCAATTTAATTAGGCATTAGGGTTTAATGGCAAGGATATCTCTGTTCTTGTAATATATCAATTTAATTAGGCATTAGGGTTTAATGGCAAGGATATCTCTGTTCTTGTAATATATCAATTTAATTAGGCATTAGGGTTTAATGGCAAGGATATCTCTGTTCTTGCAAATAGGTAATTTAGATATTAGGGTTTAATGTCAAGAATGTCTCTGTTCTTGCAATATATCAATTTAATTAGGCATTAGGGTTTAATGGCAAGGATATCTCTGTTCTTGCAATATATCAATTTAATTAGGCATTAGGGTTTAATGGCAAGGATATCTCTGTTCTTGCAATATATCAATTTAATTAGGCATTAGGGTTTAATGGCAAGGATATCTCTGTTCTTGCAATATATCAATTTAATTAGGCATTAGGGTTTAATGGCAAGGATATCTCTGTTCTTGCAATATATCAATTTAATTACGTATTAGGGTTTAATGGCAAGGATATCTCTGTTCTTGCAATATATCAATTTAATTACGTATTAGGGTTTAATGGCAAGGATATCTTTGTTCTTGCAATATATCAATTTAATTAGGCATTAGGGTTTAATGGCAAGGATATCTCTGTTCTTGCAATATATCAATTTAATTAGGCATTAATTAATATCAATGATATCTCTGTCAATTTATTTTTGTATTAGGGTTTAATGGTATGGTCATCTCTATTCTGGTAATAGCTCAATTTATTTTTGAAACTGAGTTTAATGGCAAGATTATCCCTGTTCATGCAATAGGTCAATTTATTTAGGTATTAGGGTTTAATACCATGGTTATCCCTGTTCAGGCAAAAGATCAATTTAGTTAGGCTTTAAGGTTTAATAGCATGGTTATCTCTGTTCTGTCATAAAGTTTCATAATTGAGTTTACATATCAAAAACATCTATCTTCACTGGGTGAGGTCACTCCATATGAATAGAATGTGTTCAACTGTCTTTGGACACTGGTAGGTAGGTAGTTTGGTTTAGGTTCACACTTTAGGAGATATGCACTAGTTACGTTTGTGTACCCAATAAACAATCAGCACAACATGACCTCATCTCTCTTATTTGTTCTATATTATGGATGCCAAAGATAGATTTGACGATCTGAAGTTTGTGCAGATTATATTACACATATTTTGCCAAGTAAAAAGAACGAGCAAATTCCCTCCTGGTGATATTTCTTTAAATTCTTTGATATTTTTGGTCTAAAATACACACCAGCGACTCTTGAAGGGATTAGTTCTCTTCCGACCAAAAGCCATATTGGATATACTTGGAAGATCTGAAATGTTTCCATTCAGAAGCAACTAGAGATCATTAAAAGTCTTTTGGTAAAAATCCATGGGATATGACTGTCAATGCATGAGAAGTAATGACAAGGCAATGCTGAATGTCTGATCAGTATCAATTTCATTTAAGGCCAACTAAACATCAGAAGTATTTTAATGACAATTGTGTTGCTATGACCATCCATCTTGAAGTTGCAATAACAAGATTTTTCAAAAATGAATAGGATGGTGGCCATCTTAGATATCAAATCAGCATCATTTTAATTTAGAATCTATTGTATATCATAGAGTTTTCTGGCAGAAACCTAGAGTAAATATGACCATACAATGAGAAGTGACAATAAAACAAGATTTTCAAGACAACCTTTATGCTGGCCATAGTGAGTGTCATACTAGCACTATATTCATTTATTTAATAACTTATATCATGTCTGCTGGTGACACCACCAGCCCCCTACTAATATGACCAGGCCATTAATGAGTAGCAATAACAAAAGTTTGAAGATGGCCACTGTGGTGGTTAGATTAGAACTTTTTCATGTGGGACTAACTAAATAAATAAAAAGTCTTTTGGTACAACCCCATGGTGATATTACATTCCATTCAGTAATAGAAATAACAAGATTTTCAAAATGGAATATTGGTGGCCAGACCTGAAGTCACATTGGTACCATTTTTATTTAGGACTAACTAGGCAACGTAAGTCTTCTGTGCTTATATTGACTTTCTGTTCAGGAATAGCAATAACAAGATTTTCAAGATGGCTACCATACTGAATATTAGATCAGTACCATTTCCAATTATAACTAAATACCCAGGTAACTATCATACATCTTTACTGAAAACCAAATGTTGATATGAACAACCATTCTGAAGGAGAACAATAATAAGATGGCTTCTGTTTAAGCTATACTGGATGTCTCCAGTGTCACCATTTTGATATGGGTCCAACTTGATATCATAAGAAGTCTTCATGTCAAACTCCAAGTCAATATGACTACCAGTCTGCAGTAGCAATAACAAGACTTGTAAGATGACTGTTCTGGTGGACATATTAAATAAAAGATGGGCTTCAGTTCATTTAAGACCAACTGGACATTCATGAAAACCCCATGGTGATATAACCATCCATTTGGATAAAATGTTCAATGGTAATAATAAAACTTGTGCTAATGGACTGATGATGGCCATCATGCCATCTCTTAAACTCATCTAGGCAGTGACCAGTAGAGATATTAGGACATTCATGATAAGCTTCAGGAAGGTTTCCACTTTTTCTCCCTTTTTCAGTCAAATAATGGTATCTTCCAGACAGTCTGAGAGGCATCACAAGTATGAATACATTATATAATAATGTATTCTCTAATATAAGAAATGTGTGGGCACAAAGAGATGGATCATACCAATGCGGTCAAATAAAAAAAAAATGATTTAACATGCATGGGCAAAGTTCCAAGCCAAACCAAGGTCCATGATTCTGTCCAAGTCTGCCAGGAATTAAAAATCAAACTTACACGAAGTCTTTCTTCATTGTAAATTTGACTTCAATCCAGAAAGTCTTCACCTTATATTTTTTTAGGTGTGTAATGTTATTCATTGATTAATAGGTTCTGTCTATACTGGAACCACAGCTTGAATCATACAATGGGGCAGAGAGTAGAAAGCTTTGACAGGAAGTTGTCTGAATACATGATAAACATATAATAAAATTTATAACTTTTCAATAATGCACATATTTTGCTGCCATAAATGTTAGTATTGATGACAAATAAATAATAAGTTATATCAAACAGACTATAATACTACTAATATTAGTTCTACAGTTTCATTTAATGAACATTCTGCATTTTCTTTACAACTCAACGGTACAATACTTTGCATTTGCTTTTAGTTATGTTCC
Source organism: Unio pictorum (assembly GCA_030141615.1). NCBI lineage: Eukaryota > Metazoa > Mollusca > Bivalvia > Unionida > Unionidae > Unio > Unio pictorum. Next base: position 85,373 of record JARLTB010000400.1, read on the forward strand.
ACTGAGTTACAACAGAAGTATAGAAGTAAAACAACATTTTTTTTTTTTTTTTAATGGTTTAACACCATTTTTCAGCACATTATAGGACTATACATGGTGGCCAGTATTAATGGTGGAGGAAGAACCCGGACAACCCCAGGAAAAAACCACCGACTGACAAGAAGCTTAAAACAAAAGTAACATAATAGACTAAGGCTTACAGTCATGTTTACATGAATTTTTAAAAGGCCAAAAAAATAGGTTTCTGGTTGACCAGACATCTTTGTTTTTCATTGCTGACCCTAGCACTGTTTTTTAACCTAGAGTAAAAATAATATATAAAAAAAATACATTTTTAAAAATTAATTTAACAAATTGAGCATAGCTAAGTACCTGAAGCTTTTAGTACATTATTTAATATTAATAATTATAATAGATATAATAATACAAAATACCAACCTATACTAACTTTAAAAGCAGTACAATAGGAAATATATTTTTTGTGGACCAATGCTGCACAGTAGTAGTATTATATGCAGTAATAACAGGGTTTAACAGCACAATGGCACAGTACTAGCATTATGATGCCAACTCTAAGTTCTGCAATTTTAAATATAAAGGACTGCACACACAAAAAAATCTAAAAATATAAAGTCATCCAAAATAAATATAAATATAAATATAAGGTACTAAATAATAAAGGATGAAAGGTAAAGACATTAAAATTATTTCAATTACATAAAAAATAAATGATACAATTAAATCTCATAAAACGTGGGTATGTGATTAACCTGATTTCCATGGGTCGGTGGTTCTTTCTGGGTCTGCCTGGAATCTTCCTCCCCCCCCCCCCCAATATATTGGCCACCATGTATACGTTTATCACAGGCTGAAAAATAGCATTAAATCCCCAAACCGAAAACCAATCCACTGCAGCCAAGATGTTACAATAATCATCTTCTTCATATTATTATTTATCAAACTTAAGTTTAGACAGTCAATTTTTGACAAGGAGCTATCAATATCACACTTTAGATAACTCTACCAGGTAAGGCTGTCAGACTTACACTTTACATTTTGAGTTTGTCATGTAAACATGTACTAAATATCAGTAATCCATTTACTGTCTATACTCATAAGTCAAGAAACAAAGATCCTGATCTGCTATAGCGACATGTGCCTGTAGATCAGGGTCTATGACATTTGTTTTACTAATTACTCCTAATAAACTTCATAGACCCAGATCTGCCTACAGAAAATATGACAGCAGATCTGGGCCTTTGCAGTTCAACTTGACTTATAAGCCAAGCATAGGCAGTAAATCCATAAGCTTTGACCTATGGAAAAAGTATCACATGTTGGTAAAATCGAAATGGCTGGCAAATGCAAAGAATCTGAATTATATTTCAATACCAGCACAGTGTTAAATTGTGTAAGCACAAAACATAAATCTCTTCACTGAATATAGTTTAAATAAGATGCACACTCAACAACCATGGATTTCAAAACTAATGTACTTTCTGATTATTATGGCTGCCCTATGTATTTGAAAAATCAGCCTGAACTTGTCCATTGTATATTAACTTTGTCTGGCATTAAAATAGGAAGAAAAAAAGAAAAACATTTTGGCAGAAAAGAAAATTTCAGGTTCTGAAAGTGCAATCAATGAATTACACAATATATACTATAAAAGTAATAAATTTTATCAGGTTTTTAAAAAATACAATTTATCTTCAAGTCCAGGAAGTGAAAAAGACAAGCAGAGCTAGCATATTTTTGATAGGTGCACATATGACGTAAGGCAAAGTTTGTTAATTTAAATTTCTAATTATACCCAATCATATGCCAAAATAAAAGTCATTAAAAGTTCTTGTAAAATTACCTACACGAGACAAGGTCATTTTGTTCTAAACATACAGGACAACCAGTGAGGAAAACTTGGGAAATTCTTTTTCTTTATCATATTAAACCCTATGCAATGTACTTAATTGTAGAGAGTCACTTAATTGTTCTTAAACAACAATGATAAATAGATTGATCATCATATTTACTTTCTTGTTAGAGAAAGGCACCTTCATTATGGTCTACTGTCACAATGAAAGATATGTTTAAATAGAACTATTTGTTCTGAAGATGTATTTTGTAAACAAGACAGCCAAAGTACCGGTACCAGGTAATGTCACAATTACCAAAACAGTGGACCCAAGAGCAGATCAAGCTTTTAACTAATCTTAATATCTGAATAACTGTATGTGAACACAAGAGTGTTTATTTAGAGGCTCTCACGATAAGGTTTAACACCGACTAGAATCACTTTTTTGGCTTAAAGATGCTTTTTTAATGCAAATTAGTGATTTCCACTTCCAATTTGAAGACCCTCAACCCCCAACCCCTAGCTGATTATTCTCTCATTTTGACAGAATGCATTTTGACCGAACATTTTACAACGTTATCATCATCGATCTCCTGCACAATTGCAATCCATGATCTGTTAAAGTGGAACATCCTGATATCTAACGAGATATTGGCAGAACATTTCACATGTGCAGCAGACTTGATGCTACATATGTTAACAAACATTTTGAATGACATACTGAAACAGGTTCCTTCCCAGAATCCCTTGTACAATCAAAACCCAAGTTTGCAGGAAATGGAAAGACAGGAAACTATCACCACCACAATAATCAAATACTTGAAATTGTCCTGTGATTTCTATTATTCTACATAGATCTAAGAATAAACAACAATCAGACTCGACAATTAGGATGATAACAGAATATATCAATGTTGTTGTTATTATGGTATTTAAACTCATTTTTCAGCACCCAATAAGCTATACATGGCAGCCTGTATAGC